>CM054143.1:842513-860013 GCA_028751875.1 Rapana venosa | reverse complement strand
CCCCCCCCACAACCGTCCTTTAAATTACTGGCTAAGATGGAGAGTTATGGAGTGTGTTCTGGTGCGTAAATCATCAAGAAAATGGCTTTGAGGTGAGTGGAGATTTTTTCCGCTGTTTTCTCGTTTGGCCTGCAGTTACAATGTGAAAGGAGTCTCCACTGCCCGCTGTGTCAGCTTTTGTGTTTTGTTTGTCTCTTTTTCTGTCTTTCCTGTTGTTTTCGTTTTTCTTTCAAGTCATTCTTCAATTCCTTTTGTCCCTCTATTTTCTTATTCATCTTTTTTATTTTGGGGTGGGTGGGTGAATTCCGTTTTACTTCTAGTGAAGGTTTTTTCCCCAGTTTCTTAAGATTTCAAAACACACACAAACACACACACACACACACACACACACACACACACACACAACACACACACCACACACACACACACACACACACACACACACACACACACACATACACACACACACACACACATACACCACACACACACACACACACACACATATTCACACACACACACACACATATTCACACACACAACACACACACACACACACACACACACACACACACACACACACACACACACACACACAACACACACACACACATACAGCCTGTTGCTTGCACTCACCCAGCTCTCAGGGCTACCGCGTACCTGTGCATGCATGCAGCAAGCAGGAGTGCAGGAAACACAAGAAACCAGACACAATTGGTAGTGTCCACAGAGAGCACACACACACACACAAAACACACACACACACACACACACACACACACAACACACACACACTGGATGAAGAAAAAGTACATGAGTGCTTTATTCCATTATCCTCGAAATAAAAGGGAAAAAAAACCCACACACACACCTCTGCATGTTGCTTGCACTTACCAAGCCCTCAACAGCCTAGTAAAACATGCACACGTATGCACGCTGATAAACGCGAGTGCACAAAATGCAAAAAAGAAAGGTTGCTGTTGATGTGAAAAACCACAGGAGTTAAATGGCCAACAAATCTGTCACCTTTCTGTAAGGTTTGCTTGCAACAAACTGCTTTCTTTTCCCTTCATTAACTGTGAGATGACAGTGTAGGGGGATTGTCAATCTGGGGTGTGGGGTGTTTGGGTACAGTGTGGGGCAACGTTGGGGTGATTGTCAATCTGGGGTGTGGGGTGTTTGGGTACAGTGTGGGGCAACGTTGGGGGGATTGCCAATCTGGGGTGTGGGGTGTTTGGGTACAGTGTGGGGCAACGTTGGGGGATTGCCAATCTGGGGTGGGGGGTGTTTGGGTACAGTGTGGGGCAACGTTGGGGTTTTGTCAGTCTGGGGTGTGGGGTGTTTGGGTACAGTGTGGCCAACGTTGGGGTTATGTCAGTCTGGGTGTGGGGTTGTTTGGGTACAGTGTGGGCCAACGTTGGGTGATTGTCAGTCTGGGGTGTAGGGTGTTTGGGTACAGTGTGGGGCAACGTTAGGGGTGACTGTTCATCTGAGTGTGGGGTGTTTGGTACAGTGTAGGCAACACCATTCATCAGGCCTGTCTCTGTATTGGCCCTTGGGGATTTTGGCTTTGAGGAGACCAGGGAATTTGGTGTGTGTGTGTGTGTGTGTGTGTGAGTGCATGTGTGTGTGTATGTGTGTGTGTGTTTTTATTTTATTTATTTTTATTCTTTTATATCGAGGGTGTGTGTGTGTATGTGTGTGTGTATGTGTGTGTATTATGTGTGGTGTGTGCATGTATGTGTGTGTGTTAATTTATTTATTTTTTTATTCTTTTATATCGGGGGTGTGTGTGTATGTGTGTGTATATGTTTGTGTATTGTGTGTGTATGTTGTGCATGTGTGTGTGTATGTGTGTGTGTGTGTGCATGTTGTGTGTATGTGTGTGTGTATGTGTGTGTGTGTGTGTGTGTGTGTGTGTGTGTGTGTGTGTGTGGTGAGGGAGTGGGTTGGAGGAAGGGTGGGGCTTTTGTTTGGCCACAGAACTGGACTTGGACATTTTCATGTGGCACAGGAGTTTGTTCAGATTAACCCCTGGTCTTGTTTTCTATCTATCTGTCTATCTTCCCGTAGTCTGACGACCGTGGGGGCACCCTCAAAGACTCAACAACCAGTTCCCTCCATCCTCTCTCTGTTCTGCCTTTCTCAGGGTTTTTTTTGAGTTCTAGCCTGCCCATTCGCTGATGTTATCCTCCCAGCTTTTCCCTTTGGGGTCTGCCTCTTCTTCTTCCTCCTTGGACAGTGCCTTGTAAAACTGCAAGTCCTTTGGATCTTGTGACATGCCCAATACCATTTAAGTTTACGCTTTTTAAACGATCGTTAGAAGGTCTCTCATAGGGTCCAATGGTTTGCTGGATTCTGTTATGCACGCTTTCGTTGCTTATGTGGTCTTTGTAGGAGATGCCAAGGGAGTCTCCGAAAGCATCTCATCTCCACCACCTTACTCTTCTTTCCAAATCTGCAGTCGGGGTCCATGATTCACAGGCATACAGAATATGGATATGACAAGGGAGCGCATTAGTCTGATCTTGGAGATAAGTGAATATTTTTATCTCTCCAGATGGTGTTTAGTTTTGACAGTGCTGTTATTGTCTGTGCAGTCCTGCATACTACTTCTGGCTTGGATCCCTGTCTGATACAATGCTCCCAGGTACTTGAAGCTTGAACTGTTTCCAAACTTCTGATCATTAACCCTGATGTCAGTGCTAATGCCGTTGGTGTTATTAGTCATCAGTTTGGTCTTCTCTGCACTGATTTCCATGCCGTATGTTTTGGAGGCCTTATTCAAGTGTTCTGTTAGGCTGCAACTCTTTTTCTGATCCTGCTATTCCATCAATGTCATCTGCGAAGCGGAGGTTTGTGATCGTTCTGCCACCAATGCTGACTGATCCTTCATGATGTTCCAGTGCATCAGCCATGATTCTCTCAAGGAAGAATGTTGAAAAGAGTGGGTGAGAGTAGACAGCCCTGCCTTACTCCAACTGTTGTTTGAAACCATTCTCCAATGTTGTTGTTGTAGTACACTGCACTGGTGGCCTCGCTGTACAGCTGTTTGATGACTCTGATCAGTTTGCATTGATGCTGTACAAATTCATGGTTGCCCACAAAGCTGCATGCCACACCCTGTCAAATGCCTTCTTAAAATCGATAAATACATGGTAAAGGTCTTGTTGATGTTGAAGGTACCGCTCACATAGTATTCTGAGGTTGAATATCTGTTCTGTTGTGCTGCGCCCTGCTCTGAAACCTGCTTGTTCCTCAGCAATGATGGTCTCTGCTTGTGGCTTCAGTCTATTCAATATTATCTGCAGCATGACCTTGCTTGGTGGGATAATGAGGCTGATTGTGCGGTTATTATGTTTTACATAGTTTAAAAACAAAAACAACACCCCCAAAACAACAACAACACATAAACAAACAAAGAACCCCCACCCCGATCCCACAAAAACAACAGCTGTGTCTGAGAGGAACACTGTGGGTTGATGACTGTTCAGAATGGTAGCTCTGAGATGGTGAGAATCGTTATCAATATAGCTGACATCACTTGATTGTGAGAATCGTTATCAATGAGGGATACGTTATAGCTGACATCACTTGATTGTGAGAAATCGTTATCAATATAGCTGACATCACTTGATTGTGAGAATCGTTATCAATGAGGTATACGTTATAGCTGACATCACTTGATTGTGAGAATCGTTATCAATATAGCTGACATCACTTGATTGTGAGAATCGTTATCAATGAGGTATAACGTTATAGCTGACATCACTTGATTGTGAGAATCGTTATCAATGAGGTAATACGTTTAAGCTGACATCACTTGATTGTGAGAACGTTATCAATGAGGTATACGTTATAGCTGACATCACTTGATTGTGAGAATCGTTATCAATGAGGTATACGTTATAGCTGACATCACTTGATTGTGAGAATCGTTATCAATGAGGTATACGTTATAGCTGACATCACTTGATTGTGAGAATTGTTATCAATGACGTATACGTTATAGCTGACATCACTTAATTGTTATCAATGAGGTATACGTTATTGCTGACATCCCCTTAATTGTTATCAATGAGTATACGTTATAGCTGACATCACTTATTTGTGAGAATTGTTATCAATGAGGTATACTTATAGCTGACATCACTTATTTGTGAGAATTGTTATCAATGAGGGATACGTTATAGCTGACATCACTTATTTGTGAGAATTGTTATCAATGAGGTATACGTTATTGCAAACATCCCGTAATTGTTATCAATGAGGTATACGTTATTGCAAACATCCCGTAATTGTTATCAATGAGGTATAAGTTATAGCTGACATCCCTTAATTGTTAATAATGGTATACGTTATTGCTGACATCACTTATTTGTTATCAATGAGGTATACGTTATAGCTGACATCGCTTAATTGTTATCAATGAGATATTGGTTATTGATGACATCACTTATTTGTTATCAATGAGGTATACGTAATAGCTGACAAACGCTTAATTGTTATCAATGAGGTATACGTTATTGCAAACATCCCGTAATTTTATCAATGAGGTATAAGTTATAGCTGACATCCCTTAATTGTTACAATGAGGTATACGTTATTGCTGACATCACTTATTTGTTATCAATGAGTATACGTTATAGCTGACATCGCTTAATTGTTATCAATGAGATATTGGTTATTGATGACATCACTTATTTGTTATCAATGAGGTATACGTAATAGCTGACATCCCTTAATTGTTATCAATGAGGGATACATTATAGCTGACATCCTTTAATTGTTATCAATGAGGTATACGTTATAGCTGACATCCCTTAGTTGTTATCAATGAGGTATACGTTATATCTGACATCCCTTAGTTGTTATCAATGAGGTATACATTATAGCTGACATCCCTTATTTGTTATCAATGAGGGATACGTTATAGCTGACATCCCTTAATTGTTATCATGAGGTATCCTTCGGTAAGTTATCAATAAGGTAAGTCCTTCGGATGAGACTAATAAACCGAGGCCCCGTGTGCGAATGCATGCAGAACATCTTGCGCATCCGTTAAATTCTGTTCCGCTTTTTCGAAAGTGTAGGCCATTGTGTACCGGTTGGGAACAGATGACAAAATTTACAAAATTTACCGCATACACACGGGGACTAGATGTGAAAAAGCACATGAGTGCTTATTCCCCTTATCCTCGATATTATATTTAAAAAAAAAAGGGTAACAAAAAGATTTCTGAATCTAATCCTTAACTTCTCTTTTCTCTATCCCTCAATCGCCGTTCACTTCTAGCCTATCCCTCCTCCCTTAATTGTTATCAATGAGGTATACGTTATAGCTGACACCCCTTAATTGTTATCAATGAGGTATACGTTATAGCTGACATCCCTTAATTGTTATCAATGAGGTATACGTTATAGCTGACATCGCTTAATTGTTATCATGACGTATACTTATAGCTGACATCTCTTAATTGTTACCAATGAGGTATACGTTTAAGCTGACATCACTTAGTTGTTACCAATGAGGTATACGTTATAGCTGGCAAAAGCGTGATGCGTCATCTGAGCGTTATTTTCATGTGGAGAAATTCTTGTCAGGAGGGCCCAGACCCATGGAGTGGATACAAGTCTATTGTTGTTTTGTGTCCGATTACAAGAAACCGGCAAAGAAAACACAGAATAGAATAACTGACTATAACCGTCAGAGTTCGCGTCAGCACGCCAAGAGCCAGGCTGGGAAAGGGTCATTGTGAAATCATACCAAAAATGGGGCCTGGAATTTCCTCCATCATGGTTTGAAGTAATTTGATTTACTCTGATGATTGATTTCTTCCCTCCGTTGTCTTTGTATATTTTAATTTTTAAAAAAAACCTTCTTCAATGACTGCTCAGTCAGCAACTATCATTGTCTGTCATATGAGCGAAAATGCGTTGCGCTGCCATTAGGTGCCTGACAAGTCAGGCCCAGAGCATCCAACTCTGGCGTGGAAAAGAACTGTTATCGTTTAAGTCTTCGTGGAAAAAGAGGCCGGAGAATGGACAAAGAAGAAGGCAGAAAATAGGCAGGAAGGATGTGGCAGGAAGAAAAAGGAACAAGGCAGAAAGAAAGAGAGGGATAGAAAAAAGCGATTCCCAGCACAGAACTTCCAGAAGGTGGGGATGCTGTTTATACTGACAGCCCCCCCCTGCATCTCCATAGGGGTACAGCACACACACACACACGCGCACGCACGCACGCACGCACGCACGCACGCACGCACACACACACAACAACACACGCACGCACACATACACACACACGCACACACACACGCACGCACACACACACACACACACACACACACACACACACACGCACGCACACATACACATACACACATCTCTCCCCTCCATATATATATATATCGTTTCTGTTCTGTCTGTCCTCTCATTGCCGTAGCCCCACTGTACGTGCATCACACACACACATACGCACGCATGCACGCACGCACGCACGCACCCACACACATACACACACAAGCACGCACGCACAGAAAGAGAGAGAGAGAGAGAGAGAGAGAGAGAGAGAGAGAGAGAGAGAGAAGAGAGAGAGAGAGAGACAGAGAGAGAGAGAGAGTGAGTGTTGTGTTTGTGTGTGTGTGTATATATGAGTGTGTGTGTGTGTGTGTGTGAGTGTGTGTGTGTGTGTGTGTTGTGTGTGTGTGTGTGTGTGTGTGTGTGTGTGTGTGTGTGTGTGTGTGTGTGGTTGTGGGGTGTGTGAGGGATAATACTAAATATATAATACTCACAGAGCACACGATCAACAACACCAACACTTTTTAATTATACTCATACAAATTGAATGTCATGATAATAAAAATAAGTGCAATACCCATACACTCACACAATAAAGAGGGGGGAACCCCAAAAAAGTCATAAAAAGAACATCTACACATTGTAAGTAATTGAGACAAATTCTTTTTTTTCCAGGATAATGAATAAGTACTCATGTGCTTTTTACATCCAGTCCCCGCCCGTAGGGTCACATATTAATAATGAACTCAGTACTCATACTTTCAAACAGTAGAAGCAAAAGGAAAAAACTTTAAAAAAGAAAAAGAGAGAAAAAGAAAACAAACAAACAAACAAACAAACAACCCCAGACAAACAAGAAACAAAGTAAACCCCAGAACATCCCCCCCCCCCCCCCTCCCCGCTCCCCCCAAAAAAACAAACAAACAAAAACAACCAAGAACCATCCCCGACCAAACAAACAAACAGAAAAACAAGAAACAAACAAAGAGAGAGAGAGAGAGAGAGAGAGAGAGAGAGAGAGAGAGAGAGAGAGAGAGAGAGAGAGAGGGAGGGAGGGAGGGAGGGAGAGGGAGAGAGAGAGAGAAGGTCACGCCGCCTGCTACGTTGCCTGCTGAAGGGTGTTAACATTTATTTTATGCTTTGCCTCTGACAGGCCTGGCAGCATTGAAGTTTGTGTGCAGAAATAAATGTGACGACATAGGAGGATATTGACGGTGTGTGTGTGTGTGTGTGTGTGTGTGTGTGTACTCCGTCTTCTCTCCTTTCTAAGCCAAAAATCTCCTTTGCCTTTAAAGAAGGAGTAAGGCTTATAACATACACTGCATGGTGTGAGCTGTTGTGTTTGAATTGAAAAGTGTGTAAATGTATGTTTGTGTGTGTGTGTGTGTGTGTGTGTGGTGGTGTGTGGTGTGTGCGCGCGTGTGTGCGCGCGCGCGTTTATTTTTGTCTAATTTATTAATTTTATTCTTTTATTTCGAAGATAATGGAATAAGCACTCATGTGTGTGTTCTCAGTGTGTGTATATATTACATGTATGCGTGCGTTCGCGTGCACGTTTGTTCGCAAACACGTACCCACATTTTTGAAGGAGGGAGAGCGCCAGCGAAAACATATTTGGCCCCTCTCTCATTCTGACTGCCAAGTTGTTTAACTTCTCTTTCCTTACACAAGTTGTTTAACTTCTCTTTCCTTACACAAGTTGTTTAACTTCTCTTTCCTTACACAAGTTGTTTAACTTCTCTTTCCTTACACAAGTTGTTTAACTTCTCTTTCCTTACACAAGTTGTTTAACTTCTCTTTCCTTACACAAGTTGTTTAACTTCTCTTTCCTTACACAAGTTGTTTAACTTCTATTTCCTTACGCAAGTTGTTTAACTTCTATTTCCTTACGCAAGTTGTCAGAACAAATTTTAAATGCCATTTTCACCACAGTAGAGCTAGCTTGCATGTCTGACTGTGGTTGTATTTTATTTTTTATTTTATTTTAATTTTATTCTTTTATATCGAGGAAAATGGAATAAGCACTTATGTGCTCTTTTACATCCAGTCCCCGTGTGCATGCAGATTTGAGAATTCTGTCATCTGTTCCCACAGGCACACAATAGCCTACTCTTACGAAAAGCGGAACAAGATTTAACGTGTGCGCAAGATGTTCTGCGTGCGTTCGCACACGGAGCCTCGGTTTTTAGTCTCATCCGAAAGACTTTGGGGGAGAGTGGAGTCTGCACTGATGTTAACTCCAGAGAAAAATATCCCCTTGAACGGGAATCGAACCCAGGTCGTCAGATTGCGAACGCAATGTTCTGACCACAAGGCTATCCCGTCCCCCACCCCAACCCTTCCCTCCAACCCACTCCCCTCACCACACACACACACACACACACACACACACACACACACACACACACACACACACACACACACACACATGCCAGCAGAACGGACTGGGAATATGGTGTGTGTGTGTGTGTGTGTGTGTGTGTGTGTGTGTGTGTGTGTGTGTGTGTGTGTTCAAATTCATTTAACGTCTTTTCACAGTTGTGATAATAGACGGGTGGGGGGGGGGGTGGGGGGGGGGGGGTTGCTTCTTGGGTTTCTTTTGAGGGCAGGGGAGGGGGTTACACACATTAAGATAGGTTTGGGTTTTTTCACGTGAAATTCAGTAGTTGAAATTTTATTTACATTTTTCTTTGGAATTACTGATTTTGTTAGAAATTGTTAGAATTGCATTTTCCTGTTGTTAGAATTGCATTTTCCTGTTGTTTATTGTAGTTCAATAGGTTAGTAATGTAACGGTGTTGTTTTTGATTTTTTCTATAATTTTGGTTGTTGTTTTTCTTTATTTATTTATTTTTTAAATTTTGTTTATCATTTCGCATGCATTGATCCCCTGAAATTCCTTCTCCTGTACAGTACCAACTACACCCCTCCTCCCTTGACACTCATACCCCCTCCTCCCCCTGCTGCCCCCCCCCCCCCCACCCCGTCTAATATCACAACTGTGAAAAGACGTTAAATGAATTTGAACACACACACACACACACACAAAACACACACCATATTCCCAGTTTGATGCCTGTCGATACCATTCAGTCCACAGATGCATTGGCTCACTGATAAAATAAAAAGAATTTCTGAATCTAACCCTTAACTTCTCTTTTCTCTATCCCTCAATCACCGTTAACTTCTAGCCTATCCCCCCTCTCTTACCCCCTCCCCCGACTCCCAGCTTCCCCCCCCCCCCCCCCCCCCCCCCCCCACACCGTCCTTTAAATTACTGGCTAAGATGGAGAGTTATGGAGTGTGTTCTGGTGCGTAAATCATCAAGAAAATGGCTTTGAGGTGAGTGGAGATTTTTTTCCGCTGTTTTCTCGTTTGGCCTGCAGTTACAATGTGAAAGGAGTCTCCACTGCCCGCTGTGTCAGCTTTTGTGTTTTGTTTGTCTCTTTTTCTGTCTTTCCTGTTGTTTTCGTTTTTCTTTCAAGTCATTCTTCAATTCCTTTTGTCCCTCTATTTTCTTATTCATCTTTTTTATTTTGGGGTGGGTGGGTGAATTCCGTTTTACTTCTAGTGAAGGTTTTTTTCCCCAGTTTCTTAAGATTTCACACACACACACAAACACACACACACACACACACACACACACACACACACACACACACACACACACACACACACACACACAACACACACACACACACACATACACACACACACACACACATACACACACACACACACACACACACACATATTCACACACACACACACACACATATTCACACACACAACACACACACACACACACACACACACACACACACACACACACACACACACACACACACACACACACACACATACAGCCTGTTGCTTGCACTCACCCAGCTCTCAGGGCTACCGCGTACCTGTGCATGCATGCAGGCAAGCAGGAGTGCAGGAAACACAAGAAACAGACACAATTGGTAGTGTCCACAGAGAGCACACACACACACACACACACACACACACACTGGATGAAGAAAAAGTACATGAGTGCTTATTCCATTATCCTCGAAATAAAAGGGAAAAAAAACCCACACACACACCTCTGCATGTTGCTTGCACTTACCAAGCCCTCAACAGCCTAGTACACATGCACACGTATGCACGCTGATAAACGCGAGTGCACAAAATGCAAAAAAGAAAGGTTGCTGTTGATGTGAAAAACCACAGGAGTTAAATGGCCAACAAATCTGTCACCTTTCTGTAAGGTTTGCTTGCAACAAACTGCTTTCTTTTCCCTTCATTAACTGTGAGATGACAGTGTAGGGGGATTGTCAATCTGGGGTGTGGGGTGTTTGGGTACAGTGTGGGGCAACGTTGGGGTGATTGTCAATCTGGGGTGTGGGGTGTTTGGGTACAGTGTGGGGCAACGTTGGGGGGATTGCCAATCTGGGTGTGGGTGTTTGGGTACAGTGTGGGGCAACGTTGGGGGATTGCCAATCTGGGGTGTGGGGTGTTTGGGTACAGTGTGGGGCAACGTTGGGGTGATTGTCAGTCTGGGGTGTGGGGTGTTTGGGTACAGTGTGGGCCAACGTTGGGGTGATTGTCAGTCTGGGGTGTAGGGTGTTTGGGTACAGTGTGGGCCAACGTTGGGGTGATTGTCAGTCTGGGGTGTAGGGTGTTTGGGTACAGTGTGGGGCAACGTTAGGGGTGACTGTTCATCTGAGGTGTGGGGTGTTTGGGTACAGTGTAGGGCAACACCATTCATCAGGCCTGTCTCTGTATTGGCCCTTGGGGATTTTGGCTTTGAGGAGACCAGGGAATTTGGTGTGTGTGTGTGTGTGTGTGTGTGTGAGTGCATGTGTGTGTGTATGTGTGTGTGTGTTTATTTATTTTATTTATTTTATTCTTTTATATCGAGGGTGTGTGTGTGTATGTGTGTGTGTATGTGTGTGTATGTATGTGTGTGTGTGTGCATGTATGTGTGTGTGTTAATTTATTTATTTTTTTATTCTTTTATATCGAGGGTGTGTGTGTGTATGTGTGTGTATATGTGTGTGTATGTGTGTGTGTATGTGTGTGCATGTGTGTGTGTATGTGTGTGTGTGTGTGCATGTGTGTGTGTATGTGTGTGTGTATGTGTGTGTGTGTGTGTGTGTGTGTGTGTGTGTGTGTGTGTGTGGTGAGGGGAGTGGGTTGGAGGGAAGGGTGGGGGCGTTTGTTTGGCCACAGAACTGGACTTGGACATTTTCATGTGGCACAGGAGTTTGTTCAGATTAACCCCTGGTCTTGTTTTCTATCTATCTGTCTATCTGTCCCGTAGTCTGACGACCGTGGGGGCACCCTCAAAGACTCAACAACCAGTTCCCTCCATTCCTCTCTCTGTTCTGCCTTTCTCAGGGTTTTGTTGAGTTCTATGCCTGCCCATTCGCTGATGTTATCCTCCCAGCTCTTCCTTGGTCTGCCTCTTCTTCTTCCTCCTTGGACAGTGCCTTGTAAAACTGCAAGTCCTTTGGATCTTGTGACATGCCCATACCATTTAAGTTTACGCTTTTTCACGATCGTTAGAAGGTTCTCATAGGGTCCAATGGTTTGCTGGATTCTGTTATGCACGCTTTCGTTGCTTATGTGGTCTTTGTAGGAGATGCCAAGGAGTCTCCGAAAGCATCTCATCTCCACCACCTGTACTCTTCTTTCCAAATCTGCAGTCAGGGTCCATGATTCACAGGCATACAGAAATATGGATATGACAAGGGAGCGCATTAGTCTGATCTTGGAGATAAGTGAGATATTTTTATCTCTCCAGATGGTGTTTAGTTTTGACAGTGCTGTTATTGTCTGTGCAGTCCTGCATACTACTTCTGGCTTGGATCCCTGGTCTGATACAATGGCTCCCAGGTACTTGAAGCTTTGAACTGTTTCCAGCTTCTGATCATTAACCCTGATGTCAGTGCTAATGCCGTTGGTGTTATTAGTCATCAGTTTGGTCTTCTCTGCACTGATTTCCATGCCGTATGTTTTGGAGGCCTTATTCAAGTGTTCTGTTAGGCTGGCAAGCTTCTTTTCTGATCCTGCTATTCCATCAATGTCATCTGCGAAGCGGAGGTTTGTGATCGTTCTGCCACCAATGCTGACTGATCCTTCATGATGTTCCAGTGCATCAGCCATGATTCTCTCAAGGAAGATGTTGAAAAGAGTGGGTGAGAGTAGACAGCCCTGCCTTACTCCAACTGTTGTTTGAAACCATTCTCCAATGTTGTTGTTGTAGTACACTGCACTGGTGGCCTCGCTGTACAGCTGTTTGATGACTCTGATCAGGTTTGCATTGATGCTGTACAAATTCATGTTGCCCACAAAGCTGCATGCCACACCCTGTCAAATGCCTTCTTAAAATCGATAAATACATGGTAAAGGTCTTGTTGATGTTGAAGGTACCGCTCACATAGTATTCTGAGGTTGAATATCTGTTCTGTTGTGCTGCGCCCTGCTCTGAAACCTGCTTGTTCCTCAGCAATGATGGTCTCTGCTTGTGGCTTCAGTCTATTCAATATTATCTGCAGCATGACCTTGCTTGGGTGGCATATGAGGCTGATTGTGCGGTTATTATGTTTTACATAGTTTAAAAACAAAACAACACCCCCAAAACAACAACAACAACATAAACAAACAAAGAACCCCCACCCCGATCCCACAAAAACAACAGCTGTGTCTGAGAGGAACACTGTGGGTTGATGACTGTTCAGAATGGTAGCTCTGAGATGGTGAGAATCGTTATCAATATAGCTGACATCACTTGATTGTGAGAATCGTTATCAATGAGGTATACGTTATAGCTGACATCACTTGATTGTGAGAATCGTTATCAATATAGCTGACATCACTTGATTGTGAGAATCGTTATCAATGAGGTATACGTTATAGCTGACATCACTTGATTGTGAGAATCGTTATCAATATAGCTGACATCACTTGATTGTGAGAATCGTTATCAATGAGGTATACGTTATAGCTGACATCACTTGATTGTGAGAATCGTTATCAATGAGGTATACGTTATAGCTGACATCACTTGATTGTGAGAATCGTTATCAATGAGGTATACGTTATAGCTGACATCACTTGATTGTGAGAATCGTTATCAATGAGGTATACGTTATAGCTGACATCACTTGATTGTGAGAATCGTTATCAATGAGGTATACGTTATAGCTGACATCACTTGATTGTGAGAATTGTTATCAATGACGTATACGTTATAGCTGACATCACTTAATTGTTATCAATGAGGTATACGTTATTGCTGACATCCCTTAATTGTTATCAATGAGGTATACGTTATAGCTGACATCACTTATTTGTGAGAATTGTTATCAATGAGGTATACGTTATAGCTGACATCACTTATTTGTGAGAATTGTTATCAATGAGGTATACGTTATAGCTGACATCACTTATTTGTGAGAATTGTTATCAATGAGGTATACGTTATTGCAAACATCCCGTAATTGTTATCAATGAGGTATACGTTATTGCAAACATCCCGTAATTGTTATCAATGAGGTATAAGTTATAGCTGACATCCCTTAATTGTTAATAATGAGGTATACGTTATTGCTGACATCACTTATTTGTTATCAATGAGGTATACGTTATAGCTGACATCGCTTAATTGTTATCAATGAGATATTGGTTATTGATGACATCACTTATTTGTTATCAATGAGGTATACGTAATAGCTGACATCGCTTAATTGTTATCAATGAGGTATACGTTATTGCAAACATCCCGTAATTGTTATCAATGAGGTATAAGTTATAGCTGACATCCCTTAATTGTTATCAATGAGGTATACGTTATTGCTGACATCACTTATTTGTTATCAATGAGGTATACGTTATAGCTGACATCGCTTAATTGTTATCAATGAGATATTGGTTATTGATGACATCACTTATTTGTTATCAATGAGGTATACGTAATAGCTGACATCCCTTAATTGTTATCAATGAGGTATACATTATAGCTGACATCCTTTAATTGTTATCAATGAGGTATACGTTATAGCTGACATCCCTTAGTTGTTATCAATGAGGTATACGTTATATCTGACATCCCTTAGTTGTTATCAATGAGGTATACATTATAGCTGACATCCCTTATTTGTTATCAATGAGGTATACGTTATAGCTGACATCCCTTAATTGTTATCAATGAGGTAGTCCTTCGGTAAGTTATCAATAAGGTAAGTCCTTCGGATGAGACTATAAACCGAGGCCCCGTGTGCGAATGCATGCAGAACATCTTGCGCATCCGTTAAATTCTGTTCCGCTTTTCGAAAGTGTAGGCCATTGTGTACCGGTGGGAACAGATGACAAAATTTACAAAATTTACCGCATACACACGGGGACTAGATGTGAAAAAGCACATGAGTGCTTATTCCATTATCCTCGATATTATATTAAAAAAAAGGATAACAAAAAGGATTTCTGAATCTAATCCTTAACTTCTCTTTTCTCTATCCCTCAATCGCCGTTCACTTCTAGCCTATCCCTCCTCCCTTAATTGTTATCAATGAGGTATACGTTATAGCTGACACCCCTTAATTGTTATCAATGAGGTATACGTTATAGCTGACATCCCTTAATTGTTATCAATGAGGTATACGTTATAGCTGACATCGCTTAATTGTTATCAATGACGTATACGTTATAGCTGACATCTCTTAATTGTTACCAATGAGGTATACGTTATAGCTGACATCACTTAGTTGTTACCAATGAGGTATACGTTATAGCTGGCAACGCGTGATGCGTCATCTGAGCGTTATTTTCATGTGGAGAAATTCTTGTCAGGAGGGCCCAGACCCATGGAGTGGATACAAGTCTATTGTTGTTTTGTGTCCGATTACAAGAAACCGGCAAAGAAAACACAGAATAGAATAACTGACTATAACCGTCAGAGTTCGCGGCAGCACGCCAAGAGCCAGGCTGGGAAAGGGTCATTGTGAAATCATACCAAAAATGGGGCCTGGAATTTCCTCCATCATGGTTTGAAGTAATTTGATTTACTCTGATGATTGATTTCTTCCCTCCGTTGTCTTTGTATATTTTAATTTAAAAAAAAAAACTTCTTCAATGACTGCTCAGTCAGCAACTATCATTGTCTGTCATATGAGCGAAAATGCGTTGCGCTGCCGTTAGGGGCCTGACAAGTCAGGCCCAGAGCATCCAACTCTGGCGTGGAAAAGAACTGTTATCGTTTAAGTCTTTGTGGAAAAAGAGGCCGGAGAATGGACAAAGAAGAAGGCAGAAAATAGGCAGGAAGGATGTGGCAGGAAGAAAAGGAACAAGGCAGAAAGAAAGAGAGGGATAGAAAAAAAGCGATTCCCAGCACAGAACTTCCAGAAGGTGGGGATGCTGTTTATACTGACAGCCCCCCCCTGCATCTCCATAGGGGTACAGCACACACACACACACACCACGCACGCACGCACGCACGCACGCACGCACCACACACACACACACACCACACGCACACACGCACGCACACATACACACACACGCACACACACACGCACGCACACACACACACACACACACACACACACACACACGCACGCACACATACACATACACACATTCTCTCTCTCCATATATATATATATTCGTTTCTGTTCTGTCTGTCCTCTCATTGCCGTAGCCCCACTGTACGTGCATCACACACACACATACGCACGCATGCACGACGCACGCACCCACACACATACACACACAAGCACGCACGCACAGAGAGAGAGAGAGAGAGAGAGAGAGAGAGAGAGAGAGAGAAGAGAGAGAGAGAGAGAGAGAGGAGAGAGAGAGAGAGACGAGAGAGAGAGAGTGAGTGTGTGTGTTTGTGTGTGTGTGTATATATGAGTGTTTGGTGTTGTGTGTGTGTGTGTGTGTGTGTGTGTGTGTGTGTGTGTGTGTGTGTGTGTGAGAGTGCCCGCACGTGTGCATGCACGTCCAAAAGGGATAGAGGAAGAAAATGCAGATCATAATTATCGATGGCAGCAAGTTTATGACGAAAAGTGGCAACGGTGTACACTGATTTGCTGTCGCCATTTTATTTATCTTATTTATTGTCTTGTTTCTTTAACAGCCACACGAACGAACAAACAAACAAACAAGGAAACAAACAAACAAACAAGGAAACAAACAAGGAAACAAACAAGGAAACAAACAAACAAACAAGGAAACAAACAAGGAAACAAACAAGGAAACAAACAAACAAACAAGGAAACAAACAAGGAAACAAACAAAACAAACAAGAAACAAACAAACAAGGAAACAAACAAACAAACAAGGAAAAACAAAAACAAGGAAACAACAGACAAACAAAACAAGGAAACAAACAAGGAAACAAACAAGGAAAAACAAAAACAAACAAACAAGGAAACAAACAAACAAACAGGAAAACAAACACAACAAACAAGGAAACAAACAAGGAAACAAAACAAACAAAACAAGGAAACAAACAAGGAAACAAACAAACAAAAAGGAAACAAACAAACAAACAAGGAAACAACAGGAACAAAAACAAACAAGGAAACAAACAAACAAACAAGGAAACAAACAAACAAACAAGGAAACAAACAAGGAAACAAACAAGGAAACAAACAAACAAGGAAACAAACAAACAAACAAGGAAACAAACAAACAAACAAGAAACAAACAAACAAACAAACAAGGAAACAAACAAACAAACAAGGAAACAAACAAACAAACAAGGAAACAAACAAACAAACAAGGAAACAAACAAACATTCAAAACCTGACCTGAGTGCTGGTTTGCGTGCTGCGTGGAATTGAATTTTATTTTTCACTTGATGTCTGACACGCTCTGTCGACACTGACCAATGATTGTGTTTAGAATTTAATGCGATGATCACATGATGTTAACGCTGTGCCTTCTTCGGTCCTCCTCCTCTTCTTCTTTTGTTGTTGTTGTTGTTGTTGTTCTCTGTTTTGTTCTGCTTCTAACTGTATTTCTTTTTCTTTTTTTCTTGTCTGCTTATTGATTTTGTCCTTCTTTTTTGTTTCTTGTTCTTTTGTGCTCTTCTTGTTCTTGTTTATCTTGGTTTTTTTTTTCTCTCTTGGAGTTGTTGTTGGTCTTCTTCTTTTTGTTTGTTTGTTTCTCTTCTGTCTTCTTCGTTTTGTTTCCCTTTCATGTCGCA
>CM054143.1:750013-840013 GCA_028751875.1 Rapana venosa | reverse complement strand
AGAGAGAGAGACAGAGAGAGACACAGAGAGGGGACAAAGAGAGAGAGAAAGAGAGAGAGAGAGAGAGAGAAAAGAGAGAGAGAAGAGAGAGAGATGGCAAAGTGAAAACAGGGGTGACTAACTACAAGCCAAGGCTGCTGATACCAGCCCAGCTGGCCAGGGGCAAGGCAGCAGCGGCTGTGCACGTGCACTGGCCTTCCTGCACGCACGAACGCACATGACAGTGTAGCCCGGATGTTGAGAGTGCAACAGTGGTGACAAGGAAAAACAAACCTGCCCCAGCTTCCTGTGTGGTCCCAACCAAATCCTTTTATTTCAAGCCAGCCAGAGATGAAAGTGTACAGGGGGATTGTTCATCTGAGGTGTGGGGGTGGGGGGTGTGTGAGAGGGGGGGGGAGGGAGGGAGGTTGTTTGGGTGTATACAGTAGGAGAAACATGGGGTGATGATTACATCGAGGCAGGGGTGTTTGGTGTATTACAGTCATGGAGCAACATGGGCGTGTGTCACTGAGGTTTGGGGATGGGTGTAGCTGGAATGTATGCAGTGCAACATGGGTGGGAATGTCCATTCTGAGTGTGGTCACAATCTTTTATTTCATATGCCAACATAGGAGTGGTGGGATTGTTCATCTGAGGTGTGGGTGTTTGGTGTTTAAGTGATGGGGGGGATGTCATTGAGGGTGGGTGTTTGGGTGTATTACAGATGGGTAACATTGGGGTGATTGTTCATCTGGGTGTGGGGTGTTTGGGTATACAGTATGGAGCAACGTTGGTGTTGCTATTATAATCTGGGGTGTGGGGTGTTTGGGTATACAATATGGGGCAACGTTGGTGTGACTTAATCTGGGGTGTGGGGTGTATTACAGTATGGGGCAACAGTTATCACGCTTATCTCTCAGTAATGGCTTGGGAGTGATTTTCGGGAGGAAGATTAGGGGGGGGGGGGGGGGGGGAGGGGTGCTTTTTTAATTACTTGACCAGCCTTGCAGGTATCTGTATCTTCCAGATTGTTTATAAGAACCGTAGATTACAGGCTCGACAAGTAGTCTCAAAAACTGGTGCACTTCCAAAGCATTATCGTCACATCATCTTCACCGCCATCAACTGTCATGGAGGTAGTTTTAATTAAACATGTCTCTGATTCAATGATCTCTGCTGGTCTTGGTTTAACGATGATCACGAGTTTCGTTTCTCCTCCAGTTCTGACCCCTGTGGCCAGTGTGTGTCCTGAAAGTCGTTTGGGTCTGGAGATTCAGGAGAGACAGGTGCTGGAGCCTCAGACTTTGTGCTGATGGTCACTCTAGGAAAGCATTCACTGGCTCTGGCTCCTCCACTCCACTCCACTCAACTGTCTTCATCGCCGCTGTCGTCGGTAGGAGCTCCACGCAATGCCACCACCAGGGTTCGCCATCTTTTCTCTGTCTCTGCTGAGTTCTACCATCTCCTGTAGCCATCTCAGACCACTGATCTAAGTGATGTTGGCAGTTTAGGATTTTGGTGGTCTGCCTCTTTTTTCTTTCTGCCCTCAACCTTGAAGAACTGTCTTTAGCAGATTTATTCTTTGTGTTTCCTCGACTAAACTAATCATTATTGTCGGCAGTAGAAAGCTTAATGGGTGGTGTCCTGCGAATGTTGAATCAGAACAGACACTTCTTAACACCACCGAAGTGACCCAGCAGCAGTGCAGGGCCTTTCTGATTGGTGGCTAAACTGCAAACCAACATTAGCAAACTTCTCGTGAACTTCTAGCTCTGAAAGTACTCGGGAGATGAGATTGGAATGAGTGGCTTTGAGGAGGAGACAGCAGAAACGGTACACGCACCTTTCGTCACGCCAGTCTGAGGCAGCCACAACACACGTTGGAGATGGGATGCTGTGACTGTCAGTGGGGCTCGCTCACTGTTTATTACTGTTTTGTTTTAATTGTAGTTCAATGCTATCGGTGTGGTTCTTCCACTGTGTGTTGGCTTCCTCATGTGGCTGGCTAGGATGTTCAGGTGAGAAGATCATTAATGATTACTTTCTAATCTCGGTGTTCTGATGTGGAAATAGTTCCACAATTTCTTTGTTCCTCGAATAGACCTCAGAGGTTTCCCGGTGGTGAGGTTTTGCGTGTGTAACCGCTTTTGCCCGCCATGAATGTAGCCGCATTCCGACTTCGGGGATGTATTCTTGGTATGCTCGTGTTTCCGTAGCCACTGAACCTCGACACGAGTTACGGAATCTTTAACGTGCATATTTGATCTTATACATGTGTATATACATGGAAGGATATAAGGCACTGGCAGATCTGCACTTGAATTTGACCTGGGAGGTCGTAGTAATCCCCACCCTTAATTCACTAGACGCCGCCGAGATTCGATTCACGACTTCATGGTGGGACCCATGGAATCGAAGTCAAACGTCTTGACCACTGGGCTCCAGCGTCCCTCTCCCCAACGTTGATGTATTCTGTAACATTCAGCAGGGGGACAGCCGTAATTTGGTCGCTTGCTCTAGTTGGGGAGGGGTCTATTATAAACATTGTGATTGACTGATCTCATTACTTGTTTTTTCCCCTTCTCTTTCTCTTCTAGTTATTGAGACTGCCAAAGCCACTAGGTGATTTATGCATTTGCTGAAACGCATGTCTGGTCCAAATGGACACGCACGCACAACACACACAACACACACACACACACACACACACACACACACACACACACACACACCACACACACACACACACACACACACACACACACGCAAGCAGCTTCCAGTTTCCCGTTGTAGCATAATTCTCACATGATGAAAACACACAAAAATTTTTGGTTCCGTACACACACACACACACACACATACACACACACACAATTTTTTTGTTCCACACACACACAGACACAACACGCACGCACGCACGCACGTGAGCAGCTTCCTGTTTCCCCGTTCTGTAATTATCACATGATGAAGACACATAAAAATGTTCCGTAAGAAGACAAGCATTTGTTAGGCCAGGACAGACTGTTTCAGCAACAATGTTCCGTAATAAGATGATTGTAGGCCAGGACAGACTGTTTCAGCAACAATGTTCCGTAATAAGATGATTGTAGGCCAGGACAGACTGTTTCAGCAACAATGTTCCGTAATAAGATGATTGTAGGCCAGGACATACTGTTTCAGCAACAATGTTCCGTAATAAGATGATTGTAGGCCAGGACAGACTGTTTCAGCAACAATGTTCCGCAATAAGATGATTGTAGGCCAGGACAG
Organism: Rapana venosa; assembly: GCA_028751875.1. Lineage (NCBI taxonomy): Eukaryota > Metazoa > Mollusca > Gastropoda > Neogastropoda > Muricidae > Rapana > Rapana venosa. The sequence goes on along the minus strand of CM054143.1, from coordinate 836,764 downwards.
ACTGTTTCAGCAACAATGTTCCGTAATAAGATGATTGTAGGCCAGACAATACTGTTTCAGCAACAATGTTCCGTAATAAGATGATTGTAGGCCAGGACATACTGTTTCAGCAACAATGTTCCGTAATAAGATGATTGTAGGCCAGGACATACTGTTTCAGCAACAATGTTCCGTAATAAGATGATTGTAGGCCAGGACATACTGTTTCAGCAACAATTACAGGCCAAGGCATACCATTGCAGCAACAATGTGGATGTCGTTTTACGCTGGGCGCAGGGATATTATAGCTTCCTGTTTTCATCGCTCTTGTGTTTGGGTTTTTATAACAAAACCTTTTCCACAAGCATTTTGGTCGTGTGCGCGCGGGCCTCGTGGTAGCGGTGGTGGTGTTTTGAATCTAGTGTTGTCATGTGGTGCAGTTAGGGGATGTGCCAGGGAGGGGGTGGGGCAGGGTATGTATTTTCATTGAGCCGTTTGTATGTTCGTGCAGTGACTCTACACAACCTCGATCTACAACCACTGTACACAACGACACAAACTCAACCTACAACCACTCTACACAACGACACAAACTCAACCTACAACCACTCTACACAACGACACAAACTCAACCTACAACCACTCTACAAAACACGACACAAACTCAACCTACAACCATCTACACAACGACACAAACTCAACCTACAACCACTCTACACAACGACACAAACTCAACCTACAACCACTCTACAAAACACGACACAAACTCAACCTACAATCACTCTACACAACGACACAAACTCAACCTACAACCACTCTACACAACGACACAAACTCAACCTACAATCACTCTACACAACGACACAACCTCAACCTACAACCACTCTGCAAAACACAACGACACAACCTACAACCACTCTGCAAAACACAACGACACAAACCTCAACCTACAACCACTCTGCAAACACACAACGACACAACCTCAACCTACAACCACTCTGCAAAACACAACGACACAACTCAACCTACAACCACTCTGCAAAACACAACGACACAACCTCAACCTACAACCACTCTGCAAAACACAACGACACAACCTCAACCTACAACCACTCTGCAAAACACAACGACACAAACTCAACCTACAACCACTCTGCAAAACACGACACAAACTCAACCTACAACCACTCTGCAAACACAACGACACAAACTCAACCTACAACCACTCTGCAAAACACAAACGACACAAACACCTACAACCACTCTACACAACGACACAAACTCAACCTAGAACCACTCTACACAACGACACAAACTCAACCTACAACCACTCTACACAACGACACAAACTCAACCTACAACCACTCTACACAACGACACAAACTCACCCTACAACCACTCTACACAACGACACAAACTCAACCTACAACCACTCTGCAAAACACAACGACACAAACTCACCCTACAACCACTCTACAAAACAACACAAACTCAACCTACAACCACTCTACACAATGACACAAACTCAACCTACAACCACTCTACACAACGACACAACCTCAACCTACAACCACTCTGCAAATTCTGAAGAGAAAGAACAAAAGGAGATGAAGGAGGAAAAATAGAAACAGGAAGGAGGGAAAACAACCAAAGAGAGGGAGGCAGAAGAAGAAAGGAAGAAATGAAGGAAAGCAGGTGGGAAGGATGAAAGAAATAAAGGAAAGGGGGGATGAATACACAGATAAAAAATGAACAACAATTTACAGAAAGCTAAGAGAGAGAAAGCAGTAAAGAAAGAGACCCCCCCCCCCCCCTCACTTCCCGACACACTGACATGGAGGAAGGGCAGAGTAGGGAAGAAATAAAGGGAAGAAGGATGGAAAGAAACACACCGATTATAAACAAATAAAACAGAAACGGTAGAATGAAAGAAAGCAGCAAAGAAAGAGAAGATACCCCTATCCCACCCCAAATAAAACAGAACGGTAGAATGAAAGAAAGCAGCAAAGAAAGAGAAGATACCCCTATCCCACCCCAAATAAAACAGAACGGTAGAATGAAAGAAAGCAGCAAAGAAAGAGGAGATACCCCTATCCCACCACCAATCCACTGACCCCACCACCTTCGATTACCTGCACCCACCCCCCCTCTCCTCACCCTCTTTTTTTTTTACGTTGTAAACAATACTCTAACTCCACGACATCAACATCAACACACTCATAACGTTCTACCCCGCTCTCCTCTTCAGGGTAAACACAAAGCCCCTGCACTTGTACCCCAGCCAGCCCTGTCAAAAGAAAAGCCTACTGTTTCACCATGCGCATGATTGCCTCCCCTTCAGGTGTCAGGGGGATGACAGGTTGCCTGCCCCTGCAATAACTTTCCTCTCAGCCAACTGCCTGAGGTGGTCACCAGTTCCTCCAAACTTGGCGGCGACTTGAGGATTAACGATTGCAGGGGTCAGTTTGATGAGAGCGCACTTGCGTCACTGTGGGCGGATTTACCAACCAACCCACCCACCTATCAACCAACCCACCCACCTATCAACCAACCCACCCACCTATCAACCAACCACCAAACTAACCAACCAACCACCCACCTATCAACCAACCACCAAACTAACCAACCAACCACCCACCTATCAACCAACCACCCACCTATCAACCAACCACCAAACTAACCAACCAACCACCCACCTATCAACCACCCACCCACCTATCAACCAACCACCAAACTAACCAACCAACCACCCACCTATCAACCAACCACCAAACTAACCAACCAATCAACCATCCATCCAAGCAATCAGTCATGCTAAGAAGCCAGCCTTAAACAAACACATCAGCAACTGACCACACTGTACATCCTCGCCCTCCCTACTTTTCTCTGTCTCCCCCACCCCTCTTTCTCTCTTGTCCCCCCCCCCCCCTCTCTCTCTCTGCAGGTCTGTCTGTCAGTCTGTCTCTCTGTGTGCCCTGTGTGGTGTGTTCAACTGATTTGATATGTTTGACAAAATTAATTTTAATAATTATCAGACAAATAAAGGAGGCAGGGTGGTGACCTTGGATGGAGGAGGGGGGATGGGGGTCTGTCTGTCTGTCTGTCTGTCTGCCTGCCTGTATGTTTGTCTGTCTGTCTGCCTGCCTGCCTGTATGTTTGTCTGTCTGCCTGCCTGTATGTTTGTCTGTCTGCCTGCCTGTATGTCTGTCTGCCTGCCTGCCTGTATGTTTGTCTGTCTGTCTGCCTGCCTGTATGTTTGTCTGTCTCTGCTTGCCGGCTGTCGGCCTGTCTCTCCTTATTATCATGATTTAGTACCCCGTTCTTGCATACATTATATAGAAGATAATATATTATTCGTACTCTTGTGTTGTTGTTCCCTTTCCCTCCTCGACAGCCGTGTGAGTGATGTGGAGGTGATTCATCATTCCCCGGGGAAGGCAGACACGACGCCGTTCTGCCAACAACACAGCCAAGATTCCAGAACTACTCTGTTCCACTAGCCCTTCTGGGAGTATGAGTCATTGTAGTAAACAATTTGAACGAGAACCCCCCCCCCCCCCACCCTCAAGCAAGCAACTAACTAACTAGCTGACTCACTAGCCAGTTAGGATGGCGATCTGACACCACGGCTTCAAGCCCAGTCACCAGCAGGATGCAGGATCAAGGGGATTGCCCCTGGAGGAGTTCACACACTTCCTTCCAGTTAGACCGTCAACCCATGTCCCATGTAGGAACGCACAAAGAGCATCTTGCGTATATTATTATTATTATATGTCAAAACCCGCTCCGCCTTTTGGAAGAGTACGCCACTGCGTGATAGGAACAGATGAGAAAATCTAAAATCAAACGAATACGCCACTACACACACAAAACAACAACAACAACAACAAAACCCACATGCACGCTACTGTGTTGAAACATCATCCCCAATGTCGGAGTGTGGATACCTTAATGGCGGGAAAACGGTCTCACACGCAAAATCTCACCACTGGTGAACCTAGGAGCTCCAGCCAAGTAATGAGGAAAATAAGAGACTCGAAAAAAAGGATTATAATAAGGTAATGCAACAATGGCTCCCAGGTACTTGAAGCTTTGAACTGTTTCCAGCTTCTGGTCATTCTGGTCTGGCCATTGTATCCGACCAGGGATCCAAGCCAGAAGTAGTATGCAGGACTGCACAGACAATAACAGCTTTGTCAAAACTAAACACCATCTGGAGAGACAAGAATATCTCACTTATCTCCAAGATCAGACTAATGCGCTCCCTTGTCATATCCATATTTCTGTATGCCTGTGAATCATGGACCCTGACTGCAGATTTGGAGAGAAGAGTACAGGCAGTGGAGATGAGATGCTTTCGGAGACTCCTTGGCATCTCCTACAAAGACCACATAAGCAACGAAAGCGTGCATAACAGAATCCAGCAAACCATTGGACCCTATGAGAACCTTCTAACGATCGTGAAAAAGCGTAAACTTAAGTGGTATGGGCATGTCACAAGATCCCAAGGAATTACAAAGACAGTTTTGCAAGGCACTGTCCAAGGAGGAAGAAGAAGAGGCAGACCAAGGAAGAGCTGGGAGGATAACATCAGTGAATGGACAGGCCTAGAACTCAACAAAACCCTGAGAAAGGCAGAACAGAGAGAGGAATGGAGGGAACTGGTTGCTGAGTCTTTGAGGGTGCCCCCACGGTCGTCAGACTACGGGACAGATAGATAGATAGATAGAATGCAACAATCATTGTAAGGGGGAGGGGGGGGAGGGCTCGTTTTCCTGGCTGCAATTTGAGTAGATGTTTTGGCTGAAAAATGCACGATACTGGAAAGGCCTATCCTGTGTTACAGCAAATCATGCTTTCAGAAACAGCAGCTCGTTTGTCACAACCTGTTCAGATGAACAAGAAGGAAGGGGGCAGGATGGTTAAGACGTTCACCTGCCTAACAAGTACACCGTGAGGTTCTGGGTTCCATTCCCAGCCTGGCCCTGTCTTCCCAGTTCGACGAAAAAATAGAATTGAATTCGAATGAGACTATAAATCACGGCCCCGTGTGTGAATGCACACAGAAACATCTTGCGCATAAGTTAAAACCCTTTCCGCCTTTGGGAAGAGTAAACCATTTCTTGCCGGTAGGACTGGATGACAAAACCAAAAGGAAAACCCCGCATGCACACGGTGTCGTGTTCAGACACTATCCCCGAAGTCGGAGAACGGCTACGTCAATGGCGGGGGAAAACTCTCAGCACTGGGAACCCCGGAGCTCTAGCCAAGGAACACAAAAAGTTAGATGAACGGTGAACATGAACACTTTCTGTACAGGGCGACTGGAAGTTACACACTGACAAACCTTCACATCACTAGTGCAGCGCTGTGCCACTTTTGAGGTGTTGTTGTTGTTGTTGTTGTTGTTGTTAAAAAGACTGCAAAAGACAAGGAGCCACAGGAATTAAGGAGTTAGTACTATTTTGACTTTTCAAGTCAGAGAGAGAGAGAGAGAGAGAGAGAGAGAGAGAGGAGAGGAGAGAGAGAGAGAGAGAGAGAGAGAGAGAGAGAGAGAGGGAGGAGAGAGAGGGGGAGAGAGAGAGAGAGAGAGAGAGAGAGAGAGAGAGAGAGAGAGAGTTTACAACCAAAGAACACCACAGAAACATGACATCCAGAATGTTTTTAACAGAGTCTGTAATACGTACAAAATGAACTATTGGGCTGGGTCTTTACTCCGTACAAAATGAACTATTGGGCTGGGTCTTTAACTCCGTACAAAATGAACTATTGGGCTGGGTCTTTACTCCGTACAAAATGAACTATTGGGCTGGGTCTTTACTCCGTACAAAATGAACTATTGGGCTGGGTCTTTACTCCGTACAAAATGAACTATTGGGCTGGGTCTTTACTCCGTACAAAATGAACAATAAGGTGGTCTGTAATCAGTTCAAATCTAAGTATTCATTGGGGTCTTTCATGGGTACAAAATTGATAGTAGATCGAGCTTTTTTGTGTACAGTATTAAGAGTAGCATGGGTCTACGATGCTACCAAATGAACAGTAATTAGGTAGGTATTGAATGCTACATAATGAAACATTCATCTGGGTCTGTAATGCGTACACAATTAACAATAACATGGGTCTCTAATGCCTACAAAATGTACAGTAACACGGGTTTAACTGCTGCAAAATTATGGGGACAATGGGTTCATGTTTATCGCTTCATTTTGGCCTTTAATGCGGGGAAATCAACAGCAACATGGGCCTTCAGCATGTACAAGATTAACGACAGTAACGTGCAAGTAGTAGGTAAACATTTAGAATGTCGTTTGGGTCCAAAACTACAAACTTAACAGTGCAACATGGATCTAACTGGCAGTCATGTGTAATGAAAACACATTTACCCATTCATTTGCGTCTGTAATGCATACAAAATTAACAGTAATGTCGATATGTGTTAAGTATAAAATTAATAGAATTGTGGGTCTGTATTGCGTAGAGAAAAACCTTTCATTTTGTGTCTGCAAGACTGTTATAGGGAAGCATCTATCCGGGTCTGTAGCCGGTCTTGATGCTCTTCAATATGTAGAGAGCGAGTCAGCTATTTGGGCTGTCATGCCTACAACACTTACCATTCTTTTGGGACTGCAAATCGTACAAAACGTAACCATATATTTGGGTCTGTATTGCGTACAAAAATAACGGTTGATCGTGTCTGTGCACAAAATACTAGTCTGAAATGGCAACTTACAGAAAAATGATATTGATTAGGTGTGAAACACGCAGGGAACTAGCCAGTTATTTGGGCCTACCGTTCGTATGTTTTGCTGGTGCTCTGTCCAAACAGGTCAGGAAAAGGACCAGCCGATGGACACGTCTTAAAACGTACGTCTTGGCCGTCGCTCTTTCTCTGTTTCTGGTCCATTGGTCTGGAATGACATCCCTCTTCTTATGACGCTTTTAAATCCGGCCTCAAGACTCGTTTATTTCAAACCTAAGATTCTCCTCTCTTGCTCCATCTCATTCTTGTCCCTGCCCTCAACAGACAAAACCCCATCACCCTGCCGAAGTGTATAACCTTTATGTGCGTGCGTGCGTGTGAGTGTATACATTTGAATTTGTAAAAACTATTACTTGTAACTGGCTGCATGTGAATGAGTGGGATGAACGAAAGCGCTATGATTATTTTATTTTCAAGATATGGCGCTATATACATTCCATGTATTATTATTATTATTATTGTTATTATTATTAAAAAGACGGTATAGCTTCAAGCTTCTGGACTGAGAGACTGGCAGTGCTGGCTACACTTCTGTCATGAAGTGTCAGCTGTGTGACGCCAGGGTGGGGAGCCGGTTTTCCTGTTCCTCAATAATTGTAGAGTAAAAAGAAAAACAGGGGTGGGATATGATTCAGCTTCAGAATGTATGAAATACTGCAAATGGTTTATGAGTAACATCCTTACGGTATATATATATAGCTATATCTATGTATATATCTCTCTCTCTCTATATATATCTATATATATCTATATATATATATGTGTGTGTGTGTGTGTGTGTGTGTGTGTGTGTGTGTGTGTGTGCATGTATGGGTAAGGGGTAGGGTTGTTAAGCTTTGCATTTTCTCCCATGTTTCTTTGTCTTTCACTCTCTTCATCTTTTGCCTTATTACCACCTAAAGTACGGGGTCAGAAAGCAAACAAAGAAACAACTTGAACAATAATGCCAATCATAAACATCATGTGTACAGGTGGGTGTTTTAAAATTTATTATTTCATCTATCCTATTCGGATTTTTAAATATATTTTTGTCTCTCGTATGTACAGGCTATCTATATATGTATATCTATATAATTTGTTCTATAGTGTTATCACAACTAATGTCACACAACAGTCATGTACACAACAATCTTTACAGTGAAGGAGTTTTGTCTAGCGACCATTATTGTGGGTCACATCAACGACGCAAAGAAGTCTTTACTGAGTGACAGGTATTAGGGATTTACAGTTGTACGTTTGAAGAAGTCACATAACTATTCAGGTGTTTTTTGTCAGGTATAATGTACATGCTTAGAAGGTGGAATAGTTTGATCATTAGATTGGAAGATGTAGTGCACGTGTTTGAAACAAAGTAGATCGTTTCAAAAATCTGAATAGAAATTCCTGGACATCATTTGGACAGATTACTGAGAGTGTGTGAGCGAACTAGTTATGCAGCCCCATCTTTATCCAATCATATCCATGAGAGAGATCAAATGGGCGTCAGAAATACAGGAAAGCTATAGGTATTTACACATTTGGTTTGGTACCTTAAGTAATGAGAGACGGTTATTTACAAGCATGTACGCGTGTGAATCATTAAATGGCATTACTTTTCCAGTTGACAGCAATGACACTGGTGATTAAGGCGTTATCTGTGTCTAGCTGATGTCAACAGCGTTAACTCTCAGTGTATTGGGCCTATATATAGTGTTGAAAATTTAATCACTTGTTACCCATTAAAAGTATAAAATTATAAGTTCAATTTAAAGTCTGTCCACACTTGGTGATTATTATTGAAGTATAAAATGGTATTATATATCTGACGGTTGTCGATAACCTTTGCTGTTTAAGGAGCTGTGGTATTAAAAAGTATGTGTACACAGTTTAGGAAGGGGTCTTTGTGTAGGCATTCACAAGTGTAGTCCAAAGAAAAGCAGAAAGTAGTATAATTATTTTGAACAGAAACAAAGGGCCCAAGATGTCGTCCTGTTCCAGTTCTTCATATTCAGTTCCAGTGGAAACTCTGCACAAAAGAATGCATTTTTTCAAGAGCTATGCCATAGTTACTGTCTACTGCAGTAAAGAAACACCAGGCAGTGCGTATAATTAGGTGATGACGATGTTTAGATGCCTATCGCTATATTCAGTTTGTTACAAGGTACACCACGGGGGTTTGAGTGCGTGATAGGTTGTATAGAATGTTGTGATGAAAGTCTCTGGAAAGGGGGTGACACAATCAGTTATGACGTGTCATCGAATTCAGGAGTGTTGTAAAGCCTTTGGGGTGCAACGTTGGAAGCTGGTTAGATTCCAAGCCACGTAGACCACTGTTTGTTTCAAAATAACTTGTTCTAGTCTTCCAGAACACCAAAGCTTGTCACACGAGAAACGGTTGTGGAGTAGTAGTACTGGTGGGCTCTGTGGCGAAAGCCGGCTCTAAACTTGACCAGACTTGTTCACGTCCCTGTGCTCCGCCTTGTGACGGTTGGGACGTGCATCTCTGGACCTGGAGTTGTGGCGGCGGTGACCTCGGCTCCGTCCTCCCTCTCTGGCAGGGTGAGCATCCTCGTCGCTCTTGAGGAAGATAGCGTACTTGACCTCCTGGCTTTTGTCGGTGTAGGCGATCAGCAGCGCGGGCCACAGACCGTCAGGCAGACGAGACTCCATCAGCAGGGAGGACTGAGCTTTGGTCAGGCCGCCCTGGAAGTGCCAGCGGGGCTTGCTCTCGTTGGTGAAGACGGCGGCGAAGCGAGGCTTGCCCTGCAGGCGGTAGGCATCCAGGAAGGAGAGCGTGCGGCCCGCGTCAGCGTTCAGCAGCACCGTCTTCTCCAGTCTGCTGTCGCCCAGCCGGTAGTAGTTCTTGAAGTCCACGGGCTTGCTGTGCGGGGTCTGCAGGAACACGAAGGACAGGCGTTCTTCTTTCTCCTCCTCCTCGCGAGGCAGCACGCTCTGCACCAGCGGGTGGAAGCGCTTCTCGTGGTACATCTGCACCAGCTTGTCGTAGGGCTCGGGCAGGTGGTCCGTGCCGTACTTGAGCTGCGTGTCCGTGGAGTAGGCGTGCCTGCGGAAGACGGCCAGGAAAGCGTAGGCGTGTGGGTGTGACTGGCTGTGGTAGCTCTGCAGGAAGGTCAGGTTGTAGCCCTGCCGCTCCATGTGCAGCTTCCGCGACAGCAGCTGCTTCTCCCCCAGCCCGTGCTCCACCTGGAAGTCCACCTCGGAACTCGGCGGTGCTGGCCATCAGGCGGCTGATGAGGATGAAGCAGGTGTGGCGGCGGAAGGTGTAGGGCGAGATCCACTTCACGTTGTAGCCCTCCTGCTTCACGGCGGCCAGGTAGGCGTCCAGGTGATGCTCGTCGACCTTGAACTTGACCAGCACGCTGTCGGCCACACTGGCGGCGTCGATGTCGGACAGCTCCCTGACGAAGGCGTTCCTGGCAGACTTGTCGTGGACGACCTCACCCAGCTCCTGCATCAGTTGCCGGGTCTGGTGCCGGAGGTGGTGGAGGTGACTGCCGTGCAGCAGCACCACCCAGGTGTCCGGCAGGGGCGAGTCCTGGTCTCGGTCAGCCATCAGGTTGTGAAAGAGCAGCACGTCGTGGGCTCGCGGATCCCCGTCCTGCCACACAGCGCCGCGCGTGTCGGTGCGGAAGCCGGCGCACAGCCAGCTGTCGGCGTGCTCGGCAGGGGCCGTGTCCTGACGCCGCAGCAGCAGCTCCAGAGAGGCGTCGTTCAGCACGCTGTCGCCCTCAAAGACGCAGCGCGCGAAGCGAGCCATGTCGAAGACGGTGGAGAACCAGCCCAGAGTGGAGTCCACGGTGGCGGGGTCCACCACGTCGAAGAGGTCCAGCTCCTCCTGCTCCTGCTCCTCGTGCAGCCTCCTCTCCAGGGGCACGTCCTCCTGCTCCTCCAGCCGGTGCTCGCTGTGCTGGTCAGCGGCGGCCTCAGCCTCAGCAGCCTCAGCCTTCCCCAGGCGTGTGTGCCACATGCCACAGGGGCTGAGGATGAACCGCTTCACGTAGTCCGCGTACACCATGCCCGACACCTGCTCCACCACCCGCCCCAGGATGAGGTAGCCCACGTTGGAGTAGATCACTCGGGTACCCGGGGTGTAGTGCAGCGGCTGGGAGATGGAGTAGCGGATGATGGAGAGGGAGTCCAGCGGCGTGGGCACGTGCATGAGCTGAGCGATGTCGGGCACGGGGTAGCCCCGGGTGAGGTAGAGCTGGTTCAGCACGGGGTCCTTCAGCGGGGCCTGTCGGGTAGAACAGCAGTTGGTGAGTCTGAGAGACATGTCAGTCTGTCTGTCTGTCTGTCTGTCTGTCTGTCTGTCTGTCAGTCAGTCTGTCTGTCTGTCTGTCTGTCTGTCAGTCTGTCTGTCTGTCTGTCTGTCTGTCAGTCTGTCTGTCAGTCTGTCTGTCTGTCAGTCTGTCTGTCTGTCTGTCAGTTTGTCAGGTAGAGCAGCAGTTCGTGAGTCTGAGAGATATTTCTACATCACGTCTGTCTGTCTGTCTGTCTGTCTGTGTAATTGTTTGTCCGTTCATTATCTGTCATATATTCTAGGAGAGAGAGAGAGAGAGATATATAGATAGAGATAGAGAGAGAGAGAGAGAGAGAGAGAGAGAGAGAGAGAGAGGGAGAGAGAGAGAAATGAACAATAAACAAGAAACAAATGTTATAGATAGAGGGTTATAGAATAAGCATAACAATCGCTTTTTTATATTGAGTCCTCTGGGGGAAAAGAAAGGTACACCACTCTTACAGGGAACCAAATACACGACGTACTGACAGGGTTTTTGTTTTGGATGGTGGCACTGGTCTGTGGCGAAGCGCTCTCCCGGGAAAGAGGAGCTCGAATTTCACGCAGAGAATTTCACGCAATACAACCTTGTATCTTGTGACCCATTGGATCTCCCATATTATTCATTTAAGATAGAGGGTGTCTGTAACATACAATACAACCTTGTATCTTGTGACCCATTGGATCTTCCATATTTATTCCTTTAAGATAAAGGGTGTCTGTAACATACAATACAACCTTGTATCTTGTGACCCATTGGGTCTCCGATATTTATTCCTTTAAGATAAAGGGTGTCTGTAACATACAATACAACCTTGTATCTTGTGACCCATTGGATCTCCCATATTTATTCCTTTAAGATAAAGGGTGTCTGTAACATACAATACATATCTTAAGACTCATATGATCTCCCATATTTATTTCTTTAGGATACAGGGTGTCTGTCACACTCTCTTATCCCTTGACTGAGGTAATCCCCCATACACTTCACCTTCAGATCCAAGGGATCTTTCATGGGCTTCCCTTTTAAACTGAGGGGATGTTCTATGCCTCCATTTCTGGATTCCAGGTATCTCACTTCTACATTTACCTTTAGACTCAGAAGACTCCCTACCCCCCCCCCCCCCCACCACACACAATAACAGCACACAATTACCCACCTTTAGACCCAGGTGACCTTTAGACCCAAATGATCATATATATTTATATACTTCACCTTTCGACCCAGGCGATCACACATATACTTGACCTTTAGACCCAGGTGATCACCTATAGATCTACATACTTCACCTTTAGACCCAGGTGATCACCTATAGATCTACATACTTGACCTTTAGACCCAGGTGATCACCTATAGATCTACATACTTGACCTTTAGACCCAGGTGATCACCTATAGATCTACATACTTGACCTTTAGACCCAGGTGATCACCTATAGATCTACATACTTCACCTTTAGACCCAGGTGATCACCTATAGATCTACATACTTCACCTTTAGACCCAGGTGATCACCTATAGATCTACATACTTCACCTTTAGACCCAGGTGATCACATATTCATTTGACCTTTAAATCCAGGTGATCTTTCATACACTTGGTAATCTCTCATAACTTCAGCTTTAGACTGGTGATCTCACAAACAGTTTTCCTTTGAACCCAGGTGCCATGCTTTATTTTCTAGAGACACGCACACCTCCCATACTGTTCACCTTTTGACCGAGGGATCTCCTATCCCTAACCTTTGTTTGCTGTTCACAGCCCACGAGGCATCAACGTTTGATGCTATGTACAGCTAGTGAGCATGCATGATTTCTGGGATATCGCTAACATCAAACTGGAATGCCGGGGCCTGTCAATATAGACAGCATGTCCACCTTCTGGAAATTTTGTGCTAGAAATTCCCTCTTTTTCATCCCTCTCTTTTTCCTCTTTTTTTCTGTCATACCCGTCTTTCTATTTTCTGCCACCGCTGTTAGTCCAGTCGCCTGCCTTTCATTCCACAAAGACTCAAAAGATTTACAATGCTCTCCCACACCGAAGTCGGATTGCTGGGCCTGACTTGTCAGGCGCTTAACGGCAGCCCAACGCATTCCCGTTCAAATGACAGACAACAATAGTTGCTGTCTGAGCGTTTGATCAAGAAGGAGAAATAGAACGCCGAGAAATTGACTTCACTGAAACGTTTTCTAATTGACAGAAAAGCCTCCAACAAAAGCAATTAGGGATTTGTGTGTGCTAAGCTAGCTCCCTATTTACATAGTAATACACGGAATTTATACAGCCCTATATCTTGCAAAAACACATCAAAGCGCTTTCATTCATCCTAGTCTTTTACATGCAGCCAGTTACAATTAATAGATATTTACAAATTCAAATGTAAACACACACACACATATAAAGGTTGTACACTCCGGCAGGGTGATGGGGGGCTTTTGTTGTTGAGGGCAGAGACAGAAATGAGTTGAAACAAGAGAAGAGAATCTTAGATTTGAAATAAATGTGTCTTTAGGCTGGATTTAAAAGCATCATAAGTAGGCTTTTGGCAAAGAGAGAGAGAGGGATTTCATTCCAGATCGATGGACCTGAAACAGAAAGAGCAACGGCCAACAGTGGACTGGTTGAATCTAGGTATTCGTAAGCACAAGGTATCTGCAGCAGAGCGAAGGGAACAAGAAGGAGTGTACAGGGGAAGACATTCACAGAGGTAGGTAGGAAGGAACAGTTTTGTGGAGATATTTGTAACAGAGGGTACTGATCTTATTGTTAACTCTCTGTGGCACTGGCAGCCGGTGGAGAGATCGCAAGAGAGGAGTAATGTGCTCAGACTTTTTCTTTCTGAGGACTAGTCGAGCTGCAGAGTTTTGTATACGTTGAAGGGAGTGGATAGATGATGCTGGCAGACCAGCTAGAAGAGAATTGCAATAGTCCAGACATGAAAGAATGAGAGATGTGACTAGTTTGGATGTTGCATGAGTGGACAGATACTTTCGAACTGAACTAATGCACCGTAATTGATAGTAGCACGACTGGCAGGTTTCGGTGATGAATTTTTGCATGGAGAGTGTGTTGTCGATAATGACCCCTAGATATTTCACTGCAGTGGATAGAGGGACAGACATGTTGCCGAATTCCATTGAAGCTGTAATGGAAGAGACTTTGTGTTTGTGTATGTGTATGTACATGTGTGTGTGTGTGTGTGTGTGTGTGTGTGTGTGTGTGTGTGTGGTGCGTGTGCGTGCGTGCGCGTATATGTGTGAGTGTGTGTGTACATTGTGCAAGATCACCCATGTACATTAAAGATCTTGAAATTCATATCAGTGTTTGGTGGGTTATGGAAACATGAACATACACAGCATGCTTTCTGTACCACCCCACAAAACAAAACAAAAGACCCAAACAAACCCAACAACAACAACAAACAAAGAAGGAGCTCTGAAGTCAGAAGGTGTCAGCAGTCACCAGTGCAGAAGAAAGCCAGGCACTCACTACTTCCCCCTAAGGGACCGCGAGGAGAGAAGAAGAAGAAGAGGACCCCCCCCCCCCCCCCCTCTACTGACTTGCTGTGGTCCCAGCCGGCGCTGTGTCTCAGCAGATGGCCCACAGTGATGTCCTTCAGCCGCTGGTCCGCCCGTGCTGCGTCCAGGGGTCGAATTTCACTGAGGATGCCCCTCTCCCCGAACACCGGGTCGTCCAAAGCCAACAGGCCTTGCTGGGCCAGCCTCAGAACTGCCACCGCCGTAAGACTCTTGGACAGGCTGGATACCGGCGACCTTGACCCGACCTTGACCTCCGTGCCCTCGCGCGTGACCCCGTACCCTTTGGCCAGGAGCAGGCGGCCGTCTTTCATGACGGCGAGGGAGCCGCCGGTGTAGTTGTGGCGACGCAGGAACTGCCGGAACGCCGCGTCAAAGTCGCCATGGGAGGGGTGGTGGTGGTGGTGGTGGTGGTGTTGACGTTCGTGGTGAGGTTGGGGGTGGGGGTGTTTTGGGGGGTGAGGCTGTGAGCTGGCTAAGACTGCCCCTGCAAAGAAAAGAGCAGAGCTTGTGTGTGCGCCAGTTATATCATCATCATCATCGTCGTCATCGTCGTTGTGAATATCATGATGATAGCGTTGTTGCTGCCGTGGTTATGATGATGATGATGGTGACGATGATGAAGGTGATGAAAATGATGATGATGATGTTGACGATGATGATGACAAGAAGGGGGAGGATATTACTGATGTACCCAAGAGAGTAGAAAAACGTGGTTCAAGAGACACCCCCCTCACTACGGTATAAAAGGGGATGGATGCTACAGCGGGAATGTGCCTGTCTCCAAAACCCCAAGTCACAAGTTCGATTTCCGTTTAAAGCCGAACTTTTCTTCCTTCCACTAGACCTTAGACCAGCAGTGGTGGTCTGGATTCTAGTCTTTCCAACGAGATGCTTACATTCAGCGCACTTATAAGAATCCACGGCAACAAGTGAGATGTTCCGTGACAATGATTATTCTATAGAAAGGAAGTCAGAAAACTTCACCCGCAGAGGGGAGAGGAGGGGGGTGGGGTGGCGCTGTACATCTGCAATGATTGAATACAACATTTGTTTTATTTCTTTCTTTATTTCGAAGAAGGTGGAATAAGCTCTCTTCTGCTTTTTCTTACATCCAGTCCCCGGATGCAGGCGGTTTGTAAAATTTACAACATAGTGCAATACCATACAGTACAACATAGTACAGTACACAACAATTCAGTGCACCACATTGAAGTACAATACAGTACAATACAATACAATACAATACAGTACAATACAAAGAGAAGGAATGTTGTGGATTTTTTTCGATGGCCGGAGAGTTGAAACGCGAGAGGGAGGTAGACACCAATGATGTGACACACAAAGCAGTCCTCCCCCCCCTCCCTCCCTCTCTGTCTGTCTGTAATGGTATATGAACCTTGCAGACTTACACTATAAAGCTTTATAGCTGAACGAGATATTCATAGTCTGCCTCTGCGGCAGTAAACAATATATATATATATCTCTCTCTCTATATATATGTGAGTGTGTTTATTTATTTTTTTAATTTATTTTATTTATTTATTCTTTTATTTCGAGGATAAGGGAATAAGCACGCATGTGCTTTTTTTCATCCAGTCCCCGTGTGTATGCAGTTTTGTCAATTTTGTCATCCGTTCCCACCGGCACACAATGGCCTACTCTTCCGAAAAGCGGAACGGGTTTTAACGTGTGCGCAAGATGTTCTGCGTGCGTTCGCACACGGGGCCTCGGTTTTATAGTCTCATCCGAATGTGTGTGTGTGTGTGTGTGTGTGTGTGTGTGTGTGTGTTTTGGTGTGTGAGAGAGTGAGAGAGAGAGAGAGAGAGAGAGAGAGAGAGAGAGAAGAGAGAGAGAGAGAGAGAGAGAGAGAGAGAGAGAGAGAGAGAGAATCAGACAGACAGAGAGTGCTTTCATTGCAAACAAACCAATGTTTTGCTCGAGTTTTTACAGAGAACGTAGGTTTGTACATGCATCTCTCTCTGTCTGTCTATCAGTCTCTGCCCATCTGTCTATCTATCCCTTTTTTGAAACTGCTGACATGGGTGAAAAAAGAAAAAGAAGAAAAAAACAACCCAAAACCTGTATGCTCCCAAACATCTTGGGTGTTCTAAGTAGTCACAAAGCACAGGTGAAGCCAGCATCTGCTGTGTCAAGAGGAATAGACAAGCACTTCGTATTGTCCGCTCCTCCGTAGCCGTAATCCCTGAGGTTTTGTCTCTGGGGTCAGAGAGAAGAGAGAGAGCGAGAGAGAGAGAGAGAGAGAGAGAGAAGAGAGAGAGAGAGAGGGAGAGAGAGAGAGGGAGAGAGAGAGAGAGAGGGAGAGAGAGAGAGAGAGAGAGAGAGAGAGCGAGAGAGAGAGAGCGAGAGAGAGACAGAGAGAGAGAGATAGACAGACAGACAGATAGACAGACAGACAGACGGACGGTAACAGGCGACCAGGTGTGATGGATGGATTGGCTCAGGGTACACCTGTCATTCTCTGGCAAGAGTTGGAGGAAGTGGAGGTAGCTGTGTCTGGCCCAAGTTAAAGGTGGCGATTGACAGACATGTTCGCTGCTCGTGGGTGGGAGAAGGGTCGTGGTGCAATATGTCAGGAGACTGGTAGACAATGCTGACTATGCCTTTCAGCTTCCTCCTTCCTCTAACACGTACATCCCAAAGTCCCAGTTTAATTACCTTGCCTTTGTGCTGCCTGAGAATGCCAGCACGAGCGAGCGAGCGTGTTTCTTACGTTCTATTGTTTCTGCCTTTGTGCTTCGGGAGAATTCCAGTGCCAGCGAATGAGTGAGCGTGTTTTCTTTTTATGACATTGTTTTGCTGCAGTGTGAGGGCGTTTTGTTTCAGTACTTGTAGCTTGGCTGTGTTTTGTTTCAGTACTTGTAGCTTGGTGTGTTTTGTTTCAGTACTTGTAGCTTGGCTGTGTTTTGTTTGTTGTCCTCTGTCCTGCTCCTTCCTTACTCACTGTCCATCAGCCTCGCACACGCTCTTGCATGCATATTATGGATCCACACGCACACAGACTCGGACGGTTATTGTGTGTGTATGCGAGCACACAGAGAGAGAGAGAGAGAGAGAGAGAGAGAGAGAGAGAGAGAAGAGAGAGAGAGAGAGAGAGAGAGAGAGAGAGAGAGAGCGCGAGCAAGAGAGAGTCAATCAATCAATCGATCAATAGAGGGAGTGTCAATCAATCAATCAACTGAGAGAGAGAGTCAATCAATCGATCAATAGACAATGACAATTTCTTTTATTTCGAGGATCATGAATAAGCACTCATGTGCTTTTTTTACATCTAGTCCCCGCCCGTAGGGAAACATCTTAATAATAACCCAACACTTATATTCTCACGCAGTAGAAACAAAGGGAAATAACCCTTTAAAAACAACAAACAACAACAAAAACAAACAAATAAAGAAAACCCTAAAAACACCCCCCCCCCCCCACCAAAAAATAACAAATACATGAACAAACAAAAGAAAAAAACAAAACGACAAAAAGAAAAAGAATAAAAGAGAAAAACAAACAACAACAAAACCGAGAAAAAAACAACATCCAAACTTATAAAGTCATAAAGATAAACATCTACACATTGTAAAATGGTACACTAGCTGTTACATATAACAATAAGATATTGAATAGAGAGAGAGAGTCAATCAATCAATCAACTGAGAGAAGCAATCGATCAATGGAGAGAGAGAGAGAGAGAGAGAGAGAGAGAGAGACAGAGAGAGCGAAGAGAGAGCGAGAGAGAGAGAGACAGACAGAGAGAGCGAGAGAGAGAGAGAGAGAGAACAGAGAGAGCGAGAGAGAGAGAGAAGAGAGAGAGAGACAGAAGACAGAAGAGAGACAGAGACAGAAGACAGAGAGAGAGAAGAGAGAAGAGAGAGAGACAGACTCTATGCAGGAAAGGACACAGGCAAACAGAGGAACAGTCATGCAGCCACAGAAAAAGACAGTGACACGTGCAGGGAGGCAGGCAAACAGAGAAGGACAGACAGACAGACAGACAGACATGCAGCTAGAGAGTTTGAAAGAGAGACGGACAGACAGACAGATAAGCAAACAGACAGACGTAGACAGATAAGCAAACAGACAGGCGTAGACAGATAAGCAGACAGACAGACGTAGACAGATAAGCAGACAGACAGACGTAGACAGATAAGCAGACAGACGTAGACAGATAAGCAGACAGACGTAGACAGATAAGCAAACAGACAGACGTAGACAGATAAGCAAACAGACAGACGTAGACAGATAAGCAAACAGACAGACGTAGACAGATAAGCAGACAGACGTAGACAGATAAGCAAACAGACAGACGTAGACAGATAAGCAGACAGACAGACGTAGACAGATAAGCAGACAGACAGACGTAGACAGATAAGCAGACAGACAGACGTAGACAGATAAGCAAACAGACAGACGTAGACAGATAAGCAAACAGACAGACGTAGACAGATAAGCAGACAGGCAGACGTAGACAGATAAGCAGACAGGCGTAGACAGATAAGCAGACAGACGTAGACAGATAAGCAAACAGACAGACGTAGACAGATAAGCAGACAGACAGACGTAGACAGATAAGCAAACAGACGTAGACAGATAAGCAGACAGACAGACGTAGACAGATAAGCAGACCAGACAGACGTAGAACAGATAAGCAGACAGACGTAGACAGATAAGCAGACAGACAGACGTAGACAGATAAGCAGACAGGACAGACGTAGACAGATAACAGACAGACCAGACGTAGACAGATAAGCAGACAGACAGACGTAGACAGATAAGCAGACAGACAGACGTAGACAGATAAGCAGACAGACAGACGTAGACAGATAAGCAGACAGACAGACGTAGACAGATAAGCAAACAGACAGACGTAGACAGATAAGCAGACAGACAGACGTAGACAGATAAGCAGACAGACGTAGACAGATAAGCAAACAGGCAGACGTAGACAGATAAGCAGACAGACAGACGTAGACAGATAAGCAGACAGACAAGCAAACAGACAGACAGACGTAGACAGATAAGCAAACAGACAGACGTAGACAGATAAGCAGACAGACGTAGACAGATAAGCAGACAGACGTAGACAGATAAGCAGACAGACGTAGACAGATAAGCAGACAGACGTAGACAGATAAGCAAACAGACGTAGACAGATAAGCAAACAGACAGACGTAGACAGATAAGCAGACAGACAGACGTAGACAGATAAGTAAACAGACAGGCGTAGACAGATAAGCAAACAGACAGACGGACAGAGAACAGAGGTGTCCTTGACACTGGAGAGCTATGTCCCCCCTGTGAGACGCCATTTTGTTACCGGAGAAAGCGCGAGATGTCTCCTATAGGCCTATCGCTGTGTAATGGACAGTCCATACACTGCACTACTGACATCGCCCTATCTCTGTCTGTCTGTCTGTCTGTCGCTCCATTTTGTGTCAAAAAGCCAAGGTCAAATGTTTATTTCCATGTGTGTGTATGTGTGTGCGCGCGCTTTTTTTTTTAGTCTCACTGCTTGTCGATCATGCAGGTAGTGTTTGTGCTGTATTCTGGTTTTGATATATTATATTCATATTCTTAGTCTTTAAAGCCCATTTAGTGTACCTTGACTGAGGCAAGAAGCAGCACAAAAGAAGTCTGCTACTCAGTACATAATGTCAATTTGTTTCCACTTTTCTGCACTCCTGTCAGATCACCAAAGACAGTAACGACTGGAAAGCTTTGCTCTATCCCCCCATCTCTCTCTCAGCACCCACTCCCCTCCACCCTCCCACCCTCAAAAACCAAACAGCTTACAGCCATACGTCATGTGCTGGCTTTGCTGTTCATCTTCTACACCCTGGTATGTCTCCATCTGCCAAACTAATTACATCTTCCATGCAGCTGAGAGCAGTATGTCTCCTTGCTTGTGTCAAAAACTGAGGTTTTAGTTGTAGTTTGCGTCATGAAGACAGTTACTGCACAGCTCTGTGTGTTGTGTGTGTGTGTGTGTGTGTGTGTGTGTGTGTGTGTGTGTGTGTGTGTGTGAAACAAGAAGTTTTCGCGGGTTGGATTTGTAGTTCATATTATGAAGAAAGTGATTATGCGTTTATTATACCAGCGCACAGTGCATCATTTTTGGTCTGTAAAATATTTGCGTCAAAAGGAGTAAAAATTATATCTATCATGATCCTTAATGCATTAATTTTGTTAACGTAAAAAGTTGTTTCCTCTTTTCCCTTTGTACACTTTATGATAATATGAGTGCATCAAAAGAAGATAAACGACCCAAGAAGAGGTTTGAGTGCAACCAGTGACTCTTTTCAGGCGAGAGCTTTCAGAGCAAAACAACAACAAAAAGTCACTGAACAGTCATTTTGACGTGCCTAGTACACCATATACGGGGTGAAGTTTGGAAGAGGTTTTCATAGGACAGAAAAGTCATCGAACATGGCTAGTCCCCCACTGACAAGCTGAGTTTGGAAGACGTTTTCATAGCGAACTCGAACAATCATTTTGACGCGGCTAGTCCTCCATAGAGGGCGGGGTGAATTTGGAAGACAGGCTATGGGGAGGTTGTCAGCGTTCCGTAGAGTACAACAGGTTATAGCAGAAGAAGAACTAGCAGACCCCCATGCTTATGCAGTCAGTTTTCCCAGTACAGGGCGTGATAGACCATGGCTTGAAGTGGAACCGCTGCCAGAAACAGTGAAGGCAGGAGAGAGAGCTCTGAACGAATTAATTCACAATTATAAGGCTGTGGCCCAAACATGAAAGGAGCTGCATACATGAAAGGGGTTGCTGATCAACTCACTGAATAATGATAGAAATACACGACAAAGTACAGCTGACACATACAAATCCACGGTTTAAAAAACCTCTCGACCTTACGACAACATAATATCTCTTATTTTAAAGGCTTTATATGAATACAGAGAAAATGTCTGATCATATTAGGATGACTTCATGCTAGATCAGAGTCTTAATGCATTAGGCTGGTTGGTATTTTTTGCTGGGATAGATTTTTTCCTAATGTCATTAAAGGTGGAACAACTCATGACAAAATACACTTCATCTTCTGTTGCTTCATTACACAAAGAGCAGGTTGTATAATCAGATTCACTATGCATTCTGCATCTAAGTTTATGAACTTTTATATCTCACACACCCAGTCCGAACCTAGCCATTTTTCTTTGAAAATGCATATCTATTTCAAGCTATAAATAGTTTTGTCATGTAAGCTTATAAATTGTTAAGTTCTATATTTATCACTAGTTTGAATATGGTAATTCCATTGTTGCCAATGACAATTAATCACTCTTTGTCTAAAAGCAGCAATACACTCTTAGATTTTCAACACCTTGATTTAACCAGACATGTCCAAAGCCATATTTGAATAAGCAAATGAGAGAGAGAGCTCTGCTTTTATACTGTCGATGTTGGTGGCATCAAGCCAGCAGTTAAAACAAGTGACTGAGCCACAGACAATATAGGGAAACCATCAACAGACAACCCCGCCTCAGTCAGAGCACAGGGAACAGTGTCACTGTACTGGGGGTGACAGTGTCACTGTACTGGGGGTGACAGTGTCACTGTACTGGGGATGACAGTGTCACTGTACTGGGGCTGACAGTGTCACTGTACTGGGGGTGACAGTGTCACTGTACTGGGGCTGACAGTGTCACTGTACTGGGGCTGCTGACAGTGTCTCTGTACTGGGGCTGCTGACAGTGTCACTGTACTGGGGATGACAGTGTCACTGTACTGGGGCTGACAGTGTCACTGTACTGGGGCTGCTGTTCTCACAGACAGTGTCACTGTACTGGGCTGCTGTTCTGACAGACAGTCAGAGTCATGTCACTTTTTATCTGAGCTGACCGGCGTTGTCCGATGACATTGCGTTCAAAGAAAGAACCACACAGCAGTTAATCTACCCCACGGCTGTGCGATAGAAGTGATGTATTGTATTGTATTGTATACCACTTTAAGTCACAGCAGATTTCTCTGCGTGAAATTTGGGATGCTCTCCCCGGGGAGAGCGCGTCGTCACAAGAGCAGCGCCACCTTTTTTTCTTTTCCTGTCTGCAACTGTATTTGTTTCCCTTTCAGGGTAGCTTTTTCTACAGAATTTTGCCAGGGACAACTCTCATGTTGCCGTGTTTTTTTTAATAGTTTTCTTAACGTGCGCTAAATAATCATGTGTAACTACGGACCTCGGTTTATTGTTTAAATCGAAGACTAGCACTCAGACCACCACTCATGCTAAGTGGGCAAAATTTCGGCCACATACGACGGTTTGATTAATCAAGCACTGCACACTTCCGACCCGGACTTTTTGCTTTCTGGGCAGGGGCGTGACCTTCAATACTGCCTTTACATTTGACAACAACATTCCGTGAGAAATGATGAACGACTAAGGTAAACTTCAATACTGCCTTTACATTTGACAACAACATTCCGTGACCTTCAATACTGCCTTTACATTTGACAACAACATTCCGTGACCTTCAATACTGCCTTTACATTTGACAACAACATTCCGTGAGGAATGATGAACGACTAAGGTAAACTTCAATACTGCCTTTACATTGACAACATTCGTACCTCATACGCTTACATTTGACAATAACATTCCGTGAGGAATGATGAACGACTAAAGGTAAACTTCAATACTGCCTTTACATTTGACAACAACATTCCGTGACCTTCAATACTGCCTTTACATTTGACAACAACATTCCGTGAGGAATGATGAACGACTAAGGTAAACGAACTAGGTGACTGTTTATGTAGGTGGTCGTTTGCTGCTGTTTCCCTTCAGAACGAGGAAAAATTTCAGCAGGACTGGTCTTTGTTTCGTAGACAGTAGTAGTGCAGACAGATTATAATTATTCATTGTACTGCACCATGAAGATTACCTCCCCCGTTGTTCTTTAACGCAGTGAAAGCCAGTTTGCGTTGAAAAAGGGCTCATCTGAAGTGACCTACTTCCTGATATTGACCTAAGCACTGCAGCTAGTTGCCTAGATGATTAAGTTTGCCGACTGCGATGGATTGCAGGATAGGGTTGTCACAGGTAAAACTAACAGCTGCTTGGCCGTTGCAATGTTCTGTTTCAGTCAACGCGACAGGAAGTCCACCAACAGACAGTTACCCAACTGACTTTTCATCAAACCGACCAGTCACAGGGAGGGGCGCGGAAAAGAGTGGACAGACGTTTGGTCGCCTTCACTGAAGGGTCTGGTTTTGTTGTTTGGGTTTTGTGTTCGTGTTGTGTGGCTTTTTCATCTTGGCTATGAGAAAATGAATGAGTGATTGAAGGGGAAAAAAACCCATTCATAAGTAAATCAGTGGTTTTTGATTGGATTCGTTACCATCTTAGACTGGGGTTGACGTGCCATGGATTTCAGGTTGAAAGATCTGTCTTGGGCCAATCCCGCACATTCGGCCAGCCTACTGCCTGTCCAGTCTTTGACGTCATTATGTCCACTGACGTCTTGGTCTTCCTCTACCCTCTTCACTTCCACTCCATTGTCAATATTGTTTTGGATAGAAAATAATGTCTGTTTATATGGCCAAAATATAACAGTTCTAAGAGTTTTGGGTGTTTCAATAGTCCTTTTTGGACTTCTAAAACACCGAGGATTTGTTCGTTGGGTACCTTGGACACTTGTACAAGGAAGAAGGCAGAAATGATGAAGAAATCACAAAAAGAACAGCGCAAGCTAACTCCACCTTTATACATATCAATAACATCTTGACACCAAGACAACTATCATATTATCAAAATCTAAGAAAGAAAAGACTAGTGAAATGCTCTATGTACTTTCTAGTTGTTCTCTACAGAGCTGCAATATGGACATTTTACAAAGAAGAAAACCCAGAAAGAAGACAGTTGTAAGCATTGGGAAGGTGGGTGTACAGAAAGTGGGCAAACAAACAAAAAATGGTTGGATAGACAAAACACCAACCCGACAAATATGCGTTAAGCTGGTCAGACAAAAATCACACATAAAACCTGCTTCTTTTCTCCAATTACAACTCCTCTGCTGTGAGGGCCGTTTAGCTTCACTAACACAGAAACACGATGACACTGACACAGACTAGAAAGGCCAAGTCAGGTGATGGTCCCCATAGGCAGGTGTTTGGAGTTGACTGGGGATCCCTCCTGGAGGAATTTGCTGTATGTCTGCCCCCATTTGGTTGTTTTGTGGCCTAAGGCCGAAGTACCATTAAACCATGTCAAAGGTCAGAGGGCTCTCTCTCTCTTTGGGCTGAGGATATAGTTTTGCTATAAGACACTGTTGTTGGATTGCAATGGCGACTTAATAATTTAAAGAATGCAGCAAATAAACTGCAGTTAAAAGTCAATATAAACAAAAGTAATATTATTGTTTTCAGAAAGGGTGCGTTTTTGGCAGCCAGAGAGAGATAATGAATGTGTATGATGGCCTTGCAATGTCTGTTGTGAATGCTTATAGATATCTGGGTATTATTTTTTCTACTCCTTGTTGCTGCCTGGAAAGACCTCTGTAGCAGAGCAAAGAATGTATTGTTTCTTATTATGAGAAAGCTATCGACGATAAATAATAATTCTTTTCACCTTTTTCTTAAAATATTTGATGCTCAGATACAGTCCATTGTACAATATGGTTCTGAGTTATGGGGTTTAGACAACAGTGCTGCTGTACAGTGTGAGTCCGTTCATTTATTTGGTTTAAAGACAATTTTGGGTGTAAAATGAGAACTCCAAATGACTTAGTGTATGGTGAAACAAATAAGTATCCCATCTATATTAATTATATGGTTAAATGTGTGCGTTATTGGTTAAAATGAGTGATGATAGACTACCACGTAAGGCCTATAGTATGTTATATAATTTAGATGCAGGGGGTAAAACTAACTAGGTAACTAACGTCCGCATATGCATATGTGAACTGGGGCTGGGGTATGCATGGATATTTCAGGGGGTAAGTGATGAACAAATATTTGTACAAACTCTTCGCCAACGACTAGTAGACTGCAGATGGCAAAGTTGGGAAACTCATATTCAATCTAGTAGTAGATTTGACATAAACAGAATTCATAGCTCGACACATTGTTTGAAGAAATATCTGTCAATTACTATGGACAGCATTTACCATTTATTCTAACCAGATTCCGGCTTGGTATATCTGATATTAATGTTCATGTCTATCGCTACCGACGTACGAATGAAGCTGATTTGTTGTGTCCACTGTGCAAAGTGTCAACTGAAGATGAATTTCACCTTGTTTTGATCTGCCCTTTCTTTTATAATCTGAGAGTAAAGTTTATCCCACCAAAGTTCTATAGGCAGCCTTGCTTATTTCGGTTTTCTTTATTAATGACATCGAATAACGAATAAGTGCGTAATTACGTTTATTTATAAGTTCCGTTACGAGAAAACTATGTCATGTTTTCTGTAATTCATGAAACGCATGTTTTTTTTTACTGTCGTGTTACACTCACTTTGCCCTTCATTGGCATGCTTGATAAGAAGTCTAAGTCTCCATTCTTTGGCAAGTGTGTTTCCTCTTTATTCACGAGGCCTGTGTAAGAAGCAGCAAGCTTATAAATCCAAGTACCGTACACCCAGCCCTCATAACTCTCTATCTTGCCTTCTCTCTGACCAGGGAGTTCTGTCGTACTTATGGTAGGGTCAGGTTTGTCCTCGTGCAGGGGTGGTGTGGGTTTAATGCCAAGTACCGAACACCCTTTCTTTCTTCTCTTCACATTTTTCTTCTCGTTCTAGTCATTTTAATCTGTATGATTTATTGTATGGTCATTGTACTGTACTGTTGTATTGAATGTGTATGTTTGTATTGCATTGTACGTACATCTTTCTTTTTCCTTTTACTTCATGTCTGTATTTATTGTATTGCATTGTACTTGTATCTGTATTGTATTGTATCCCAGACATTCCCGCTGCTCTGCCCAGGGAGATTACGTCACCACATGATCAGCGCCAACCATAATATTTTTTCCCCTTTTCCTGTCTGCACACGTATATGTTTTCCTACCAGAGTGGCTTTTTCCTACACGAATTTGAGCCAGGGACAGCTCTCTTGTTGCCTTGGGTTCTTAAACGTGCACTTACTTCTGGTTCATTTGGCTGTCAGTGGGATATTTGTTGGCTTTCTTGTGCTGTCAGTGTTCCATGAAGGCTGACTCAGGACCCACGTGGCTGTGGACGGTATGACCTTGGTGTGGTCAGGGAGGGGCAGCTGGAGCTGGGTCAGAGAGACGGAGACTGGGGGTGGTGGTGGTGTCCTCTTGTTGTTGTTGTTGTTGTTGTTGTTGTTCCTCGGCAGTAGCTCCGAGGTTCACCAGGGGTGAGATTTTGTGTATGCAACCGTTTGCCAAACGTAGCCGCTTTCCGTCTTCGGGCATGACGTCAAGACACGTCACCAGTGTGCTTGCGGTTTATGTTATATATAAGTTTTAAAAATATGTCACCAGCATGCACGGCCTACTCTTCCGAAAGGTGGAACGGGATTTAATATGTGCACAAGATGTTCTGCGTGAGTTCGTACACGGGCCCTCGGTTTATAGTTTCATCCGAAGACTTTCTGGGGGAGCGGAGTCGGTTCTGATGTTAGCTCCGGGGAATAAATTCCCGTCGAATGGGCGACTGGGTGGATACACACACACAGAGACGCACACACACAGACACAGGTAGAGCGCACAGACACAACGCAACAGCACAGAGCGCACAACAGACAGCAGGCGGTTGGAACCTGTGCCGTCAGATGGCGAGGAGCCAGCTGATGGCTCTAACCACTGGGCTGTGGTCTGTCTGAGGGCTCTAACCACTGGGCTGTCTGATGGCTCTAACCACTGGGCTGTCTGAGGGCTCTAACCACTGGTCTGTCTGATGGCTCTAACCACTGGTCTGTCTGATGGCTCTAACCACTGGGCTGTCTGATGGCTCTAACCACTGGCTGTGGTCTGTCTGATGGCTCTAACCACTGGGCTGTGGTCTGTCTGATGGCTCTAACCACTGGGCTGTGGTCTGTCTGATGGCTCTAACCACTGGGCTGTCTGATGGCTCTAACCACTGGCTGTGGTCTGTCTGATGGCTCTAACCACTGGGCTGTTCTGATGGCTCTAACCAGCTGTCTGTCTATGGCTCTAACCACTGGGCTGTGGTCTGTCTGATGGCTCTAACCACTGGGCTGTGTGATGGCTCTAACCACTGGGCTGTCTGATGGCTCTAACCACTGGGCTGTCTGATGGCTCTAACCACTGGGCTGTCTGATGGCTCTAACCACTGGGCTGTCTGATGGCTCTAACCACTGGGCTGTCTGATGGCTCTAACCACTGGGCTGTGGTCTGTCTGATGGCTCTAACCACTGGGCTGTCTGATGGCTCTAACCACTGGGCTGTCTGATGGCTCTAACCACTGGGCTGTGGTCTGTCTGATGGCTCTAACCACTGGGCTGTCTGATGGCTCTAACCACTGGCTGTGTGATGGCTCTAACCACTGGGCTGTCTGAGGGCTCTAACCACTGGCTGTGTGATGGCTCTAACCACTGGGCTGTCTGAGGGCTCTAACCACTGGGCTGTGTGGCTCTAACCACTGGGCTGTTTGAGGGCTCTAACCACTGGGCTGTTGATGGCTCTAACCACTGCTGTCTGATGGTCTAACGCATCGGGGCTGCTGATGCTCTAACCACTGGCTGTCTGAGGCTCTAACCACTGTGTGTGTGCTCTACCACTGGCTGTAGGCCTAACACTGGCTGTGATGGCTCACCACTGTGGCTGTTGAGGCCTAACCACTGGCTGTCTGAGGCTTAACCACTGGTGTCTGATGGCTCTAACCACTGGCTGTCTGATGGCTCTAACATGGGCTGTGGTCTGTCTGGGGTGTCTCCGTCTGTGGAGAGTGGCAGTGGCTACCTGTGTTGTGTGTGTGTGTGTGTGTGTGTGTGTGTGTGTGTGTGTGTGGTGTATGTGTTGTGGTGAGTTGTTGTGTGTGTGTGTGAGTGTATGTGTGTGTGTGAGTGTGTGTGTAGTGTGTGTGTGGTGTGTTGATGAGTGTGTGTGTGTGAGGGTGTATGAGTGTGTGTGTGTGTGTGTGTGTGTGGTGTATGTGTGTGTGTCGTGTGTTATGTGTGTGTGTGAGTGTGTGTGTGTCTGTGGTGTGTGGTGTGTGTGTGTGTGTGTTGTGTGTGTGTGTGTGTGTGATGTGTGTGTGTGAGTGTGTGTGTGAGTGTGTGTGTGTAGTGTGTGTTGTGTGTGTGTGTGTATGTGTTGTGTGTGTGTATTGTGTGTGTGTTTGTGTGTTTGTGTTGTGTTGTGTGTGAGTGTGTGTGTGTGTGAGTGTGTGAAAGTGAGTGTGAGAGTGTGTGTGTGTGTGAATGAGTGTGTGTGAGTGAGTGTATGAGTGAGTGTGTGTGTGTGAGGAAAGGTGTAAAAGCAGCCCGACTATGGGGCGCCAGTAGGGATTTACCCTATTCTTCCTGTTTCTGTAGGTAGCCCACCTCTGTGCCGCTGTCTTTTTGGACTGTCTGTTTGTAGCTCTCTCTCTCTCTCTCTCTCTCTCTCTCTCTCTCTCTCTCTCTCTCTCTCTCTCTCTCTCTCTCTCTCAAAGAGAAACACAGAGAGAGAGGGGAGGGGGGGGGGGAGAGGGAGAGAGAGAGGAAAAGAAAGAAAAGCTAAGACAGAAAGGATAAGAAAGAAATAAAGGAAGAGAGAAAGGTCCATAAAGCAGTGAAAATCGATAGCTCACTGTGTGGTGGAGAGGCAGGGGACGTACATAAGGTTTTGGATTTCTTTTCCAGGCGCCTTTTTTCTCCTCCTCTTCTTCTTAAGGTCTCAAAGGTCAGGTCAATGGTGGAAGGTCATGTCATTGTCCACTGCTGGCTGGTCTTTCCCACCAGGATTGTATGAACACACACACACACACACACACACACACACACACCACACACACACACCACACACACACACGCACGCATACACACAGAAAGTTGCATACATTGTGTGTGTGTGTGTGTGTGTGTGTGTGTGTGTGTGTGGTAGACTGGACAATAGGAGGAGGAGGAGAAGAAAGGAGGTGGTTGACACGATTGTTCCTGAAGATATTGTAATGTGATACAGTTTAACCTCTGGCAATGTATCGCACGTCTTTCTTTAGGGGGTTCTTTTCTCTTTCTTCTTCCTCCTTTCTTTTTCAATCGACAAAAGATATCTTGTAATGTGATATGTTCTTATATTTTGCATTGTATCGTTTTTCCGTTTTGGTTTATTTTTTCTTTCTTCTTTCCAATTTTAGAATTTCTGTTTTCACCATTTTTTCGGAGGCCCCAGCCCGTTAGAAGGGTGGCTTGATGAAAGAAAAGCAGATGAGCTGCATAATTATTCTCATGTAAATCAGGAAATGAAAGTGTGACTGTGACTTTGACACACACACTCGTGCACGCATTCTTTCTCATTCACACACACACACACACACACACACACACCAAACACACACAACACACACACACACACACACACACACACACACACACACACACACACACACACACACACACACACTCCTCTCTCTCTCTCTCCATATACAAAGCAACAAAGCAGCTTATGCTTTGAAAAGAGCAATTCATGGGCAAGGTATAAAAGCTAATATCATAATACCTTTATTTGATTCACTGATATCCCCTATCTTAACTTATGGAGCAGAAGTGTGGTTCCCCTTTTGTTTTAATGGTCAATCAGACTTTAATATTCATGATCTATTCAAATTAAACACATCAAGTAAGTATCTTTCCGAAAATATTCATGTAAACTTTTGTAAACAAACTTTGGGAATACATAAAAAAGCAATGTCATTACCCACTTTAGGAGAACTTGGAAGATTTCCACTTACTGTCAGAATTTCAAGCCAGTATCTTTTTGGGTACATGTAAACTATGTTAGAATATTATATGATTACATGTATCAGAATAATAAATATGATCGTTGGATTAGCACAGTTAGAAATGTTCTGTATAAAATTGATTACATGTATCAGAGTAATAAATATGATCGTTGGATTAGCACAGTTAGAAATGTTCTGTATAAAATTGGCTTTAAACATGAATGGGAAAACCAAAGTACACTTGATGTACATCCATCGTGTCATGCAGTGCAAACAAAGCTTGAGGGTTTACATGAAGCGTTTTGGATTAACCAGAAACAACATTTTACAAAACTTAACTTTTATAGTTCCGTGACCAATGAATATAGATCAGAGCCATATCTGAATAACTGTGAAGACAAAAACCATAGGAAAATATTTTTTAAGTTTCGTACAAGTAGCCACAATTAAATGATAGAGAAAGGAAGATACAAGAATATACCAAGAGAGAACAGAACTTGTCAATACTGCAACAAATTAGATGACGAGATTCACTTACTGGATGAGTGTATTTTATATACGGAGCAAAGAGAAAACTTATTAATAACTCTTAATGCTAATGTCAAAACAAATATGAACGTTATAGACAAATTGTGCAAGATTATTGTAACCAATAATCATCAAGCCGAAATAATTAATTGTTTGTACCCGTTTTGAAAAAAGAGAAAAATATTTGAATAAGATAGAATGCAACATGGTGTTTTCTTGCACATCACTTCATCAGACACGCCGACCAGTGAACAACACGTTGTAGTGAATTATGAACAGTTCATTTCGTTGTGTCAAATAAGTCCATGTGACTTTTATGGCAATAAAAAGTTCTGATTTCTGATTTTGCGGGCACGCACGCAGTCAGTGAGAAAAACGCGTATCAGATGACACTCCCCTTCTGGACTTTCCGACGTATTGTCTGACTGAACCATGAACCAGGACCAGTGTCTTTCCTCTGTCGTTGAACCAGGACCAGTGTCTTTCCTCTGTCGTTGAACCAGGACCAGTGTCTTTCCTCTGTCGTTGAACCAGGACCAGTCTTTCCTCTGTCGTTGAACCAGGACCAGTGTCTTTCCTCTGTCGTTGAACCAGGACCAGTCTTTCCTCTGTCGCCTTATAGCAGCATGCCTTTGTCTGACTTAGCCATGAACCAGGGCCAGTGTCTTTCCTCTGTCGTTGAACCAGGACCAGTCTTTCCTCTGTCGTTGAACCAGGACCAGTCTTTCCTCTGTCGTTGAACCAGGACCAGTGTCTTTCCTCTGTCGTTGAACCAGGACCAGTCTTTCCTCTGTCACCTTATAGCAGCATGCCTTTGTCTGACGGACGCCATAGCCGAGTGGTTAAGACCATTCGTCTTCAATCCCAGGGGTGCGTGAAGTCGTGGGTTCCAATCCTGGCGGCGTCTGGTGAATTAAGGGTGGGGATTTTTACCATCTCCCAGGTCAACTTCAAATGCAGACCTGCCAGTGCCTTAAAAATCCCCAGAAGTCATGTCAGCGTCAGGTGGGTTTCCGAAACTCGAACACATCCAGTATACACCCCTATGTCGGAATGCGGCTACCTTCATGGTGGGCAAAAAACAATGTGCTAAACCTCTGAGCTCCAGCCGAGGAAAAGCCCCCCCCCCCCCCCCCCCCCCCCCCAACTTGTCTTTTCTTTCTTTTTTCCTTAAGCCAGGAGGGTTGGGCTTGGCAGGGTGGCTAAGGTAAGGGATACGGTAGAGATAGTTTTCGTGACAAAGGAGGGGGGGGGGAGGTAATGGGGTGGGGATGCAGTCAGAATGACCTGGTCAATCTCATCATACCCCTTGTTGTGTATGACATTGTGAACATGTTATATTTCTGCCCCTGTGTCGTTTGTTGTGGGTTTTTTCCCCTGACCTCTCTGGCTATATATCTGTTTTCTTGTCTTAACTATCTGTCTGTCTGTCCGCTTGAACGTCTCTCCGTCTGTCTGGCATTCTCTCTATGTCTGTCTATCTCTGTCTGTCTATCTATCTGTGTTTGTCTATCTGTCTGTGTCTGTCTGTCTGTGTCTGTCTATCTGCCTGTCTATGTCTCTCTCTGTTTTATCTCCCTGTCCCCTCCCCCTTCTCTTCCCTTTAACATTTCACAAGACCAGTGGAAAAAATCTTGATGCTACCCCCGCCCTCCAACAAAAAAAGAAAAGAAAAAAGAGCAGCCTTTGTGGCCTTGCAGACCAACAGTCCTAGAACTGTCCGTCATATCAGCAGTCTGACTAACTGGGAGGGGGGGGGGGGGGGGGGCGTTCGGCCACACTCCACTTGTAATGTTTGGCCCATTTTCAACTGTATTTCCTATAAACTTAAAAATTATACAGCATGAAGTTACCATTGCATAACCCAAAGTAAAAAGCACTTTTTATATGAAAGACTAGCTTCTGACTCAAACAACACATGTGGTTTTGCACAAATATGGTCGATGTGAGGTTTAAGAAACAACAAATTCTGCCAAAAGTGTGCTCTGTCAGCAGCAGTCCTTTGCAGACAGGCTGCAAGCCTCTGAAGCAGACGACAGACTCGCCAAGCCTCCTGAACCACGAGGCCAGAACGGTCAGGGAAAGACAGATCCGAATCAGAGCATCGGTATTGTATTATAATTGTACTGTAGTGTATTGTATTGTATTGTATTGTATTGTAGTGTAGTGTAGTGTAGTGTAGTGTAGTGTAGTGTAGTGTAGTGTAGTGTAGTGTAGTGTAGTGTAGTGTAGTGTAGTGTAGGCCACTTTAAGTCACGGCAGATTTCTCTGCGTGGAATTCGGGCTGCTCTCCCTGAGGAGAACGCGTCGCCACAAGTGCAGCGCCACCTATTTTTTCTTTTCCTGTTTACAACTGTATTTGTTTCCCTATCAGAGTTGCTTTTTCTACAGAATTTTGCCAAGGACAACTTGTTGCCGTGGGTTATTTTTACGTGCACTAAATAATTGTGTAACAAACGGGATCTCGGTTTATCGTCTCATCCAAAAGACCACCCTCATGTTCTAGTAATTGGGGAAAAGTTTCTGGCCCAAACAGGGACTGAAGCACCCCACACTTGGAACCTGGACTTTTTGTTTTCTAGGCAGGTGTGTCACCTCTAGACCACCGACCTGTCACTGTAAACGTTCCATCCTGACTTGTGGTGTCAGGTTCAACCCAACCCTTCCAGACAGATCGTCTTCTATTGGGATCGGAAACAAACGGTCAGCTTTCACCCTCCAGCCAATCTTATCTCTGTAACTGTCTTCACCTGTACACTCCATCCCGTTCCCTTCGTTCAGCCGCAGATACTTTGTGCTTTCGAACACCCAGATTCAAACAAACCACTGTTGGCTGTCGCTCTTTCTCTGTTTCTGGTCCATCCACCTGGAATGACCTCCCTCTTTCACTTCGACAAAAGCCTTCACTTGATACCTTCAAATCCAGCCTCAAAACACTTATTTCCTACCTGAGACTTTCCCCCACATATCTGTCCCTAATTTTCAACAGCATCTTTCACCTCTAAAGTGTGTTCGCGAGTGTGTGTGTGTGTGTTTGTGTGTGTGTGTGTGTGTGTGTGTGTGCGTGTGCGCGCGCGCGTGCGTGCGTGCATGCGACCGTGCGTGCGCGCGCATGGATTTGAAATCTATTGTTCATTATGTTTAAGGAGAGTTGCATGCGTGTAAATGATTTGGGTGCAAGCGCTTCGACTTTTTTTTTACAAGATTGAGCGCTACATAAATTCTATTTATTATTATTATTATTATTATTAATCAGCGCTAAGTTTAACAGATACGTAGCTTGGTGATCAGAGTACTTGTTTTCCCCCAAGCTGAGGTTAATCAGCCTTGAGCGTGGTTACCAAGTGGATGGATGGCCATTTGCACGCCTTGTCTTCAGCACAGTCCCTCATTTCACCCAGCTGTAAATGGATACCTGCCCTCTTTAGGGTCAGGGAAGATATAGCAGCGAGGGAGAGGAGATGGGCGCCGCCCTCAAAAGGCTGGCCCCTGGAGAAGCTGAGGTTTCTGACATCTCGCTCCCCAACGACCGCATAGATGATGGGACACCTGTTTCCTTTGGAAGACACTACTTGACCCTGATGCTAATGCTGGAGTGTAACTTTTGTCGTTCAAGTCCGGTGGCCTTGGAAGATATATCATTCCAGGGTGGATTGTGTTTCAGTCCCCAGAACCAGGCAACCTTAGCCCTGGGTTCGGCGTGCAGCAGTGAGGTGAGGATCAAGGCTTAATCAGCAGAGCCTAGCTCCTGACACTGGCTGAACAAGGGCAGGCTTAATCAGCAGAGCCTAGCTCCTGACACTGGCTGAACAAGGGCTGTCTGCTTACCGCTCCCAGCACAGACAAAGAAAGGGGGGGGGGGGGGGGGGGGGGGGGGGGAGGGGGGGTAGGGAAGGGGAGGGAGGGAGGGATGGGAGAGAGAGAATACTAAAACAATTTATTTTCATTGAACATACACACTACTTTTGCGCCCACACATAACTCGCCTTCCACTCTCCTTCTTGCAACTAGAGAGAGAAAGTGATATATATATATATATATATATATATATTATATATATATATATAGAAGAGAGAGAGAGAGAGAGAGAGAGAGAGAGAGAGAGAGAGAGGAGACAGAGAGAGAGAGAGAGAGAGAGAGAGAGAGAGAGAGAGAGAGAGAGAGAGAGAGAGAGAGAGAGAGAGAGAGAGAGAGAGAGAAGAGAGACAGACAGACAGACAGAGGAGAAGATAACAAAATAAACGAGGAGGAAGGTACAAAAGAGAGGAATAGCCAGACATCAATTAAAGAAAGGAAAGAAGGAAGGAAAGAAAGCGGGCAGCGGCATCACGCCCTTTCCTTCAAGTCCCCAGGGCAAGCCGCCAAGTGGAAGAACCCCTGTTTTGTTGGAAGGAAAGCACTCTGAGCTCCTGCCCTCATAAACACACACACCACCCCCTCTGTGTGTGTGTGTGTGTGTGTGTGTGTGTGTGTGTGTGTGTGTGTGTGTGTGTGTGTGTGTGTGTGTATACAGTCACCACCTACTGTGTGTGTGTGTGTGTGTGTGTGTGTGTGTGTGTGTGTGTATACAGTCACCAAATAATGTGTGTGTGTGTGTGTATACAGTCACCACCTACTCTGTGTGTGTGTGTGTGTGTGTGTGTGTGTGTGTGTGTGTGTGTGTGTGTGTGTGTGTGTGTGTGTATACAGTCACCACCTACTCTGTGGTGTGTGTGTGTACAGTCACCACCTACTGTGTGTGTGTGTGTGTGTTTGTGTGTGTGTATACAGTCACCACCTACTGTGTGTGTGTGTGTGTGTGTGTGTGTGTGTGTGTGTGTGTGTGTGTGTGTGTGTATGTGTACAGTCACCACCTACTATGTGTGTGTATGTGTGTGTATACAGTCACCACCTACTGTGTGTGTGTGTGTGTGTGTGTGTGTGTGTGTGTACAGTCACCACCTACTGTGTGTGTGTGTGTGTGTGTGTGTGTGTGTGTGTGTGTGTGTGTGTGTGTGTGTGTGTGTACAGTCACCACCTACTGTGTGTGTGTGTGTGTATACAGTCACCACCTACTCTGTGTGTGTGTGTGTATACAGTCACCACCTACTGTGTGTGTGTGTGTGTGTGTGTGTGTGTGTGTGTGTGTGTGTGTGTGTGTGTGTGTGTGTGTGTATACAGTCACCACCTACTGTGTGTGTGTGTGTGTGTATACAGTCACCACCTACTGTGTGTGTGTGTGTGTATACAGTCACCACCTACTGTGTGTGTGTGTGTGTGTATACAGTCACCACCTACTCTGTGTGTGTGTGTGTGTGTGTGTGTGTGTGTGTGTGTGTGTGTGTGTGTATACAGTCACCACCTACTGTGTGTGTGTGTGTATACAGTCACCACCTACTGTGTGTGTGTGTGTGTGTGTGTGTGTGTGTGTGTGTATACAGTCACCACCTACTGTGTGTGTGTGTGTGTGTATACAGTCACCACCTACTGTGTGTGTGTGTGTGTGTATACAGTCACCACCTACTGTGTGTGTGTGTGTGTGTGTGTGTGTGTGTGTGTGTGTGTGTGTGTGTATACAGTCACTACCTACTGTGTGTGTGTGTGTGTGTGTACAGTCACCACCTACTGTGTGTGTGTGTGTGTGTGTGTGTGTGTGTGTGTGTGTGTGTGTGTGTGTGTGTGTGTGTGTGTATATACAGTCACCACCTACTGTGTGTGTGTGTATACAGTCACCACCTACTGTGTGTGTGTGTGTGTGTGTGTGTGTATACAGTCACCACCTACTGTGTGTGTGTGTATACAGTCACCACCTACTGTGTGTGTGTGTGTGTGTGTGTGTGTGTATACAGTCACTACCTACTCTGTGTGTGTGTGTGTGTGTGTGTGTGTGTGTGTGTGTGTGTGTGTGTGTGTGTATACAGTCACTACCTACTGTGTGTGTGTGTGTGTGTGTGTGTGTGTGTGTGTGTGTGTGTGTGTGTGTGTGTGTGTGTGTGTGTGTGTGTGTGTGTGTGTGTCTGTGGTGACAGTCAGTCAACAAGCCCCCCTGGCTAATCCACTGATCGTTGTTTTCCTTCCTTGGCTAGAGCTCTGAGGCTGTTCATCAAGGAGCGACTGTTGGCTCACCATTAAGGTCGTAGCCACATTCTGGCGTTGGGGAGGATGTCGAAAACACCACACCAGTATGTATGCTCTCTGTCTGTCTCTCCCTCCCTCCTCCCCCCCCCCCTCTCTCTCTGTTTTACAAGTTTCTGTCATCTGTTCCAACAGGCACACAATGGCCTGCTCTCCCGAAGGGCAGGAGGGAGGGAGGGAGGGAGGGAGGGGTGGCAAGCTGTTCTGCCTGCATTCTTACAGGGGGAACTAAGGGAGGGAGGGAGGGAGGGGTAGAAAGCTGTTCTGCCTGCATTCTTACAGGGGGAACTAAGGGAGGCAATCCCCTGGAGAGGGCGGCGTGTGGGCAGTGGCTGAGCCATCATCAGACCACAGCGGCATCCCTCACACCACCAGGCTACCCCCTCCTCTCCCTGCCACACCCTGGGTGGAGGGGGAGGGGAGGGGAGGGAGTATTCACCTGCTTTCTATCCAGTGAGTGTTGGGTTTTCTTGTGACAGGCATTTCAATCTGTTTATTTGGCAAATCATATTAATTAGCCTCTCTCTCTCTCTCTTTTAAAACCATGACGCTTCAATCTTTTCGTTATGGTAGGGGCACTGAATGCGTGTGGAGTATAAGACCTCCCTCAAACAAGTCACGCTGATAAGCTAATTTTAGTTTTCCACACTCTGTTGGCTGAAGGTCTCGGCTGGAGAAAAAACTAGTAAAGGAAAAGCGGTTAAGTGCATTCCCGTCTTCTTTGTTTAAAGTAGAAATTCTAATTCATATGTGTGAGGTATGGTCGGTAGATGTTTGGGGAGGGGGGGAGGTGAGACAGAGAGACATTCCTGTCTTCTTTGTTTAAAGTAGAAATTCTGCAATAATTTGTCTGAGGTGTGGTTGGTAGATGTTGGGGGGTGAGATCTACAGAAGCAGAGGTTTTGTTTTTTGTTTTGTTTTAAAGGAAATGTATGTGTGCGTTTAAGGGGGGAGGGTTGCAGCAATATTTTATGCTCGTTCTTTCTCCTGTTTTAGGGTTTTTTGCTAGGAGTTGTAGAAGACAACAACAAAAACAACAATAATGATGATGATGATGATACTGCTGCTGCTGCTGTTGACGATGATGATGGTAATGTTGTTGCTGCTGCTGCTGATAATGACAGCAGTACGACAGACAGAAACAATCACTTTTTTTTTAATTACAAAGGGTGGCACTGCACTTGTGGCGACGTGCTCTACTGGGGGAATGCAGACACATTTCCAGGTAGAGAAATCGGAGGTGACTGAATGTACCGAAGAACACAACACAACACAACACTACTACATACCAAACAACACAACACAACACAACTACATACCAAACAACACAACACAACACTACTACATACCAAACAACACAACACAACACAACTACAATGTCACTGCTACATACCAAACAACACAACACAACTACAATGTCACTGCTACATACCAAACAACACAACACAACACTACTACAATGTCACTGCTACATACCAAACAACACAACACAACACAACACTACTACAATGTCACTGCTACATACCAAACAACACAACACAACTACATTGTCACTGCTACATACCAAACAACACAACACAACTACATTGTCACTGCTACATACCAAACAACACAACACAACTACATTGTCACTGCTACATACCAAACAACACAACACAACACTACTACATTGTCACTGCTACATACCAAACAACACAACACTACTACAATGTCACTGCTACATACCAAACAACACAACACAACACTACTACAATGTCACTGCTACATACCAAACAACACAACACAACACAACATTGTCACTGCTACATACCAAACAACACAACACAACACTACTACAATGTCACTGCTACATATCAAACAACACTACACAACACTACTACATTGTCACTGCTACATACCAAACAACACAACACAACACTACTACATTGTCACTGCTACATACCAAACAACACAACACTACTACAATGTCACTGCTACATACCAAACAACACAACACAACACTACTACATTGTCACTGCTACATACCAAACAACACAACACAACACTACTACAATGTCACTGCTACATACCAAACAACACAACACAACACTACTACAATGTCACTGCTACATACCAAACAACACAACACAACACTACTACAATGTCACTGCTACATACCAAACAACACAACACAACACTACTACATTGTCACTGCTACATACCAAACAACACAACACAACACTACTACAATGTCACTGCTACATACCAAACAACACAACACAACACTACTACATTGTCACTGCTACATACCAAACAACACAACACTACTACATTGTCATTGCTACATACCAAACAACACAACACTACTACAATGTCACTGCTACATACCAAACAACACAACACAACACTACTACAATGTCACTGCTACATACCAAACAACACAACACAACACTACTACAATGTCACTGCTACATACCAAACAACACAACACAACACTACTACAATGTCACTGCTACATACCAAACAACAGAACACAACACTACTACAATGTCACTGCTACATACCAAACAACACAACACAACACTACTACAATGTCACTGCTACATACCAAACAACACAACACTACACAACATTACGACTTCACTAATACCTTGTCACTGCTGTCACCCACCACCACCACACCACCACCACCAAAAACAGCAGCTATTTTGCTGTTTATATATATAATCTTTGATGCATATATATATATATATATATATATATATATATATATATATATATATATATATATATATATATATATATATATATATTCTCTGTCTTTGAGATACTAAAGCTTTTGAATTTGAATTTGAATATATATGTGCTTTTTGGGAGGGGGAGAGGGTGAAGGACATGGTGTATGATAACTGTACTTATGTTAGTGAGTGGGGGCGGGGACAGGTTACCGGTCCTTGTCCTCTGTGAAGTGCTTGTTGTGGTAAAATGGTCAGGCTGGACAGAGATAACAACTGCTACCCCCGGTCTGGGAACGTCGTGGGGAATACGACTTACCCCAAGTGGAAAAAGACATGTATGTATGTATGTATGTATGTATGTATGTATGTATGTATGTATGTATGTATGTATGTATGTATGTATGTATGTATGCATTAAGCTTCAAATGCGTCACTCTCGACCTTGACATCACAAGGCAAACGATTCGGAATCTGACAACTCTCGTTATCTCTGTGAGCGTGCGAATCAGATCACATTCAAGGGATTGTCCCGGTAAAGTTCCGGAGTACTCTTTTTATGCTCACGGTTTCCACTGAGGTTTTCCTTTATACATACCTATATATATATATATATATATATATATATATATATATATATATATATATATATATATATATATATAAAATATACATCTCTATATATAAAAATAATTTTGGGCCGTGTTTACTACATTTGTTCTGATACAAAGTCAGTGTGCTAATCCGTTTAGAATAATCTGTGGGTACTTTGCGCAGATGAGCGTCTTGAGCCAGTTAGCGACAAGAGAACCACTTACGGACTCCCGCATGTGCCAAGAACCGTCAGAAGCTGTCGACACATACACCACTGCCCGGTACAGTCGTGACTACTTCATGCATAGTGGAGTGGAGTGGAGTGCAGGGGAGTGGAGTGGAGTGGAGTGGAGTGGAGTGGAGTGGAGTGGAGTGTAGTGTAGTGGAGTGGAGTGGAGTGCAGGGGAGTGGAGTGTAGGGGAGTGGAGTGGAGTGGAGTGGAGTGGAGTGTACATGGTCAAATCCCTCTCTGTTGCCTGTTAGAGATTCGGAGGGACAGGCTAATCTGAGACTGAGGAGAGAGAGAGAGAGAGAGAGAGAGAGAGAGAGAGAGAGAGAGAGAGAGAGAGAGAGAGAGAGAGAGAGAAGACAGACAGACAGACAGACAGACAGACAGACAGACAGAGACAGAGAGAGAGAGAGAGAGAACTCGAATGTTTTAATGAGGATAATTGGATAAGCCAGGGGCTTCTTTACACCAGGTCTTCAACAACAAAAAAGACAAAAACCAAACCAACATGAAGAAATGCATATACACACTGAAGCTGACAATAACTTAATCACATAGGAGAGAGAGAGAGAGAGAGAGAGAGAGAGAGAGAGAGAGAGAGAGAGAGAGTAAGAGAGAGAGAGAGTGAGAGAGTAAGGAGAGAGAGAGAGAGAGAGAGAGAGAGAGAGAGAGAGAGAGAGAGAGAGAGAGAGAGTAAGAGAGAGAGAGAGTGAGAGAGTAAGAGAGAGAGAGAGAGAGAGAGAGAGAGTAAGAGAGAGAGAGAGTGAGAGAGTAAGAGAGAGAGAGAGAGAGAGAGAGAGAGAGAGAGAGAGTAAGAGAGAGAGAGAGGAGAGAGTAAGAGAGAGAGAGAGAGAGAGAGAGAGAGAGAGAGAGAGAGAGTAAGAGAGAGAGAGAGTGAGAGAGTAAGAGAGAGAGAGAGAGGAGAGAGAGAGAGAGAGAGAGAGAGAGAGAGAGAGAGAGAGGAGAGAGAGAGAGAGAGACAGACAGACAGACAGACAGACAGACAGACAGACAGAATCACGGCTTGATGTCATTTCCAGGAATGGAAAGTGCCTAAACCACTGATCCTTCTTGCGCCCTAATGTATGTCTGAAGTTACTTCTTGAAGTCGTTGTTGCATACTTTTGGTGTGTGTGTGTGTGCATTTGGACTTGTTAGAACTATTACTTGCTATTGGTTGCATGACTGTGTAAGAATGAGTTGAGTGCAAGCGCTTTGATTTGTCCGTGCAAGATACAGCGCTATATAAATTCCATTTATTATTATTGTTATTATTATTATTATTCTTATTATTATTTCCCCCTCAAAGATTTCTCCTGTTTTCCTTCTTCTTCTTCTTCGTCGTCGTCATCTTCTGCTTCTTTTTCGTCATCGTCTTTTTTTCTTTTCTTTTCTTCCTATTTTCTTTCCAGTAAAAAGGAAAAATTATGACCGATGGGAGAGGGAGTGTGAAGAGAGGAGGGAACGTGAAGAGAGGAGGGAGGGAATGTGAAGAGAGGAGGGAATGTGAAGACAGGAGGGAACGTGAAGAGAGGAGGGAATGTGAAGAGAGGA
This sequence comes from Rapana venosa, assembly GCA_028751875.1. Taxonomy (NCBI): domain Eukaryota; kingdom Metazoa; phylum Mollusca; class Gastropoda; order Neogastropoda; family Muricidae; genus Rapana; species Rapana venosa. The sequence continues at coordinate 794,603 of CM054143.1, read as the reverse complement.
GGGAACGTGAAGAGAGGAGGGAACGTGAAGAGAGGAGGGAACGTGAAGAGAGGAGGGAACGTGAAGAGAGGAGGGAACGTGAAGAGAGGAGGGAATGTGAAGAGAGGAGGGAACGTGAAGAGTGGAGGGAACGTGAAGAGAATGTGAAGAGAGGAGGGAACGTGAAGAGTGGAGGGAACGTGAAGAGAATGTGAAGAGAGGAGGGAACGTGAAGAGTGGAGGGAACGTGAAGAGAGGAGGGAACGTGAAGAGAGGAGGGAACGTGAAGAGAGGAGCGAACGTGAAGAGAGGAGGGAACGTGAAGAGAGGAGGGAACGTGAAGAGAGGAGGGAACGTGAAGAGAGGAGGGAACGTGAAGAGAGGAGGGAACGTGAAGAGAGGAGGGAACGTGAAGAGAGGAGGGAACGTGAAGAGAGGAGGGAATGTGAAGAGAGGAGGGAACGTGAAGAGAATGTGAAGAGAGGAGGGAATGTGAGAGGGAATGTGAAGAGAGGAGGGAATGTGAGAGGGAATGTGAAGAGAGGAGGGAATGTGAAGAGAGGAGGGAATGTGAAGAGAGGAGGGAATGTGAAGAGAGGAGGGAATGTGAAGAGAGGAGGGAACGTGAAGAGAGGAGGGAACGTGAAGAGAGGAGGGAACGTGAAGAGAGGAGGGAACGTGAAGAGAGGAGGGAACGTGAAGAGAGGAGGGAACGTGAAGAGAGGAGGGAACGTGAAGAGAGGAGGGAACGTGAAGAGAGGAGGGAACGTGAAGAGAGGAGGGAACGTGAAGAGAGGAGGGAACGTGAAGAGAGGAGGGAACGTGAAGAGAGGAGGGAATGTGAAGAGAGGAGGACGTGGAAACACTTTTGGCAGGTGCTCAAAAAGGGGATGCGTGTTTTTCCCCCCAAAGAAGTCATTCATTGTATAGCTATTTAAATCTGTTCAGAGAGCCTGTCTGTCTGCACCTTCGTACGTCATTCTCTCTCTCTCTCTGTCTCTGTCTCTCTCTCTCTTCAGCTACAGTACTACCTTCCTGTCTGTCATTCTGTCTGTTTGCCTGCTTGTCTGTCTCTCTATCTATCTGGCTGGCTGTCTGGTTACCTACCTACCTTAGTACCTACCTACCTATCTGGCAGTCTGATTGCCTACCTACCTACCTATCTGGCTGTCTGTCTGGCTGTCTGATTGCCTGCCTACCTATCTGTCTGTCTGTTTGTCTGTCCGTCCGTCCGTCCGTATCTATCTATCTATGTCCGTCCGTCTATCTATCTATCTATCTAATAAGTAAAATAAAATAAATAAACACTTTTAAATCCAGTCTCAAGGCATATTTATTTCAAACCTAAGATTTTCCTCTCCTGCTTCATCTAATAGCTTTTCCCTGCCTTCAACAGCCGAGATTCTATCGCCCTGCCACGGTGTGTGACCTGTGTGTGTGTGTGTGTGTGTGTGTGTGTGTGTGTGTGTGTGTGTGTGTGTGCGTGCGTGCGTGCGTGCATTATTATCATCATCATCATCATCATCATCATCATCATCATCATCTATCTACCTACACTGTTTGTCTATCTGTGTGCTATGTATGTGTGGTGGAGAGAGAGAGAGAGAGAGAGAGAGAGAGAGAGAGAGAGAGAGAGAGAGAGAGAGAGAGAGAGAGAGAGAGAGAGAGAGAGAGAGAGAGAGATACAGAGGGTTTAAACATTTTCTAAACCCTGTTGCAGTTTAGAATAGTTTCGCTCACTGTGCAGAGTAACAGAGAGTTTACCGCTGGAAAGTGGAATAGGAAGGAGAGAGTGAAAGTGGCCCTGACTACTGCCCTGAACACTGCCCTGAACACTGAACACTGCCCTGAAGAACACTGCCCACTGCCCTGAACACTGCCCACTGCCCTGACCACTGCAGCCCTGAAGAACACTGCAGCCCTGAACACTGCAGCCCTGAAGAACACTGCCCTGACCACTGCAGCCCTGACCACTGCAGCCCTGAAGAACACTGCAGCCCTGAAGAACACTGCAGCCCTGAAGAACACTGCAGCCCTGAAGGGTTCGCCATGTTGTCTTATATTCATTTATTCATTCTATTTTATTATTTTACTTATTTATTCACTCCTTCATTTTTAAAACTCATTTATTTCACTATTCATATGGGAAGGAAGGTGGCAGGGCGGTTTAGACCTCCGCCTGTCTACCAAGTAAAACCGCGAGGTTCTGGGTTCGATTCCCAGCCACACAGGTAGGTAGGTAGGTAGGTAGGTAGGTAGGTAGGTAGGTAGGTAGGTAGGTAGGCAGCTCCCGACTGTCCTAGGAAAACGGGCAGGCTCAACTGACAACCGCTTTCCCGAAGTAGGAGTGTTGTTACCTTTATGGTGTGTGAGTGGTTGTGTGTGTGTACGTGCGTGTGTGTGTGTGTGTGTGTGTGTGTGTGTGTGTGTGTGAGTGTGTGTGTGTGTGTGTGTGTGTGTGTGTTGTGTGTGTTGTGTGTGTGTGTGAGTGTGTGTGTGGTGTGTGTGGTGTGTGTGTGTGTGTGTTGTGTACGTGTGTGTGTGTGTGTGTACGTGTGTGTGTGTGTGTGTGTGTGTGTGTGTGTGTGTGTGTGTGTGTGTGTGTACGTGTGTGTGTGTACGTGTGTGTGTGTACGTGTGTGTGAGTACGTGTGTGTGTACGTGTGTGTGTGTGTACGTGCGTGTGTGTGTGTACGTGTGTGTGTTAGTGTGTGTACGTGTGTGTGTGTACGTGTGTGTGTGTGTACGTGTGTGTGTGTGTAGTGTGTGGTGTGTTGTACGTGTGTGTGTGTGTGTGTACGTGTGTGTGTGTGTGTACGTGTGTGTGTGTGTGTGTGTGTACATGCGTGTGTGTGTGTTACGTGCGTGTGTGTGTACGTGCGTGTGTGTGTACGTGCGTGTGTGTGTGTGTACGTGCGTGTGTGTGTATACGTACGTACGTGTGTGTGTGTGTGTGTACGTGCGTGTGTTTGTCTACGCGTGTGTGTGTACGTACGTGCGTGTGCGTGTGTGTACGTGCGTGCGTGTGTGTGTGTGCGTGTGCGTGTTTGTGTGTACATGTGTGTACGTACATGTCTGCGTGAATATGCAACAGTGCGTGCATGTGTGTGTTTGTGTTTGCTCATGCATATGTGTATATGCGTCATGCGTCGGTGATAGTTGATAGTACGCGTTTTTGTTCTCGATTGTTTTCGGGAGGGGAAGGAGGGTAAAACTAATTCGTCAGCCACTTATTTTTTTCTCCTATTTTCTTTTCTTTTTTCTGCCGCTCTCAATGCCTTTCTGCTTTTCCATTCGTCCTGAAAACAGCGTTCTTTGGAGGCTTTGGAGGTCTCGCCATTCCTTCACTGGCCCCGGTCTCTCTGACAAGGTCGTATTCAGGTTCGCCTTTCTTCCCGTTTTAATTTGATAGTTTTCTCTCCAACCTCTCCCCCATGCCCTTAGCCTTTTCTCTCTCTCTCTCTCTCTCTCTCTCTCTCTCTCTCTCTCTCTCTCTCTCTCTCTCTCTGTACAGTGTGTGTGTGTGTGTGTGTGTGGGGTGTGGTGAGTGAAAAGCACGCGAACGCGCGCGCTGATAATGTTCTTCAAACATCTTATCACTGTGTGTGTGTTTTTAAGTGTGCGCGTGCGTGTGTCTGTCTGTATGTTCTTCAGTTTCTCCTCTGTTGACTTACTCTCTGTATCTCTGTCTCTCTTTCACCTCCCTGTCTTTTCACATGTGGCTCCTGGCTGTTAACGGTTTTTGCGTTGCCACGCTTGCTGTATAAACGCAGCAGCAGGTTGGACCTCTTAGGTTAGGTGGTTTTTAGCATGATTTATCCATTCCTGCATCTAGCGGTGCGCGCACATGCATACGTGCATATGGGCGCACACATACGTATATAAGAGAGCCCTTCAGCCAGTACAGTTGCTTTAATTTGATACATGTATGACACGCATGTTATAAACTGGAAGAAAAGTTTGAAGAAGTGGTATATAATACGGTGAAGGGACTGGGGGAGTGTTTGTGTGTGTGTGTGTGGGGGGGGGGGGGGGGAGGCATGGGCAAGTGAAGAAAGGGAGCTTCCCTCCTCATTTATCCAACTCCCCACCACCTCCACACCCCTCCCCCTCATGCACTCCTGATCCTTACCCCTCACCCACTCTACCATCACCTTCCGGATTTGTCTATCTGTCTGTCTGTCTTTCTGTCTACCTGTCTGTACATATATCTTTCTGCCACGCCTGGGTCTGTTTCTCTTTTTTGTCTGTCTGTTCTTTCTCTTTATCTGTCTGTCTGTGTATCTTTTTTCTGTCTGTTCTTTCTCTTTATCTATCTGTCTGTCTGTGTATCTTTTTTGTCTGTCTGTCCATCTTTGACTTTATGTACTTCCACACTCCCTGTCTCTGTCTGTCTGTCTGTCTGTCTGTCTGTCTGTCTCTCTCTGCTCCTCCCCCTCTCCCATCCTTCCAATCCAGTCTATCTCATTCTGATCTTCACCCCATTCAAAATCTTGCCACTACCACCCCTCCAAAAAAATATGAGAAAAAAAACCAACAAAAAACTCAACCAACCGAACAACCCAAAGTAAAAAAAACAACAACAAAACCGGTCTACCATGCTGTGCACAGACGCAAGGAAAGACGTTGGTTGCAACGTCACCGCTTACAAACCCACGCAGCAGCGTGAACTGGAAATGAATGACTTCTTTTATGAGGCCGACACAAGCTGGCTAAGAAGCCTGCTGCGACAGCAAAATAATTATGTTAATGCAAACCCCATACAAAGACAAACATAAAACACACAAAACAAAGAGCAACAACCACCCCTAAACTCTCCAGGTGGATTGTTTTTTCTTTCCTAGTAAATACAGCCATGTTTTTTCTTTCCTAGTAAATACAGTCATGTTTTTTCTTTTCTAGTAAATACAGTCATGTTTTTTCTTTCCTAGTAAATACAGCCATGTTTGATTTTCATGAAGTTGGGAGAGATGGGACGTCATCAGCTGCATCCACATTTCTACCGGTCCCCCTGCCTACTGAACTGGCTGACTATTCCTGGGTTAAAAAAAGTAGAGTTTGTTTATAATGTAAGCATATATTAATATATATATATATATATATATATTATATATATTATATATATGTGTGTGTGTGTGTGTGTGTGTGTATATTTGTGTGTGTGCGTGTGTGTATGTGTGCGTGTGTGTGTGTGTTCCCCAATCGATGTGGCTTTTTTCTACATAATTTTGCAAGGGACAACCTTCATCTTGCCATGAGTTCTTTTGTGTGCACTTAATGCATATTTCACTCGGAGCCTCGGATTATCACCCCGCCCGAATGAGTAACAAACACCCAGACCACCACTCAAGGTCTTGTGGATTGGTGGTGGTGATCGTGGTGGTGGTGATGGTGGTGGTGGTGGTGGTGGTGGTGGTGGTGGTGATGGTGGTGGTGGTGGTGGTGGTGGTGGTGATGGTGGTGGTGGTGGTGGTGGTGGTGGTAGTAGGGGGGGGGGGGGTAGAACTCGGATGGAACCTGCGATGTCTGGGCTTTGTAGGCAAGTGCCTTACCTCCAGACCAAAGGCCCACCACATTTCCCCTGAAGTCATCTACCCCCACCCCCAATTTTAAAGGGATGTACATACTGCAGATTCTGTGTGTGTGTGTGTGCGTGTGTGTGTGGTGTGTGTGTGTGTGTTGTGTGTGTGTGTGTGTGTGTGTGGAGGGGGTGGGTTGATTGAACACATGGCCGTGTGTGTGTGTGTGCACAGTGTGAGACAAAACGAGAGGATGCAGTCAAAAAACTAAAAGGAACGCCGGAAGAAGGAGGAGGAGGAGACAGAAAAAGAGAGGAAGAGATCGAGAAGAAAAAGAAGAGGAAGAGGAGGAAGAAGAAGAGGATGAAGAAGAAGAAGAAGAAGGAGCACGGAGAGAAGGAAAAGAGGAGAGAAGAGATTGAGAAGAGAATGAAGAGGAAGAGGGGAAGAGAGGAAGAAGAGAGGAAGAGGATGAGAAGAGAGGAGGAGAAGAGAGAATGAGGAGGAAGAGATCGAGAGAAAAGAAGGGAAGAGAGAAGATGATGAGATGACACGGAGAGAGAAAGAGGGGAACATAAACAGAGAAGAGGTGGGTGGAGAGAGCGAGATAGAGGGAGAGAGAGAGAGAGAGAGAGAGAGGGAGAGAGAGAGAAGAGATGTAGTTTGGTAGCACAGTGAATAAATAAAGAGACGAAAAGCAGCAAAGAGAGGAGGCAATCACGAGCTAAGAAAGGAAGCAATTTAACTAAGACTGGATGGGTCGCAAAATAGAGGAAATGATGGGTGAAGAGAAGAGAAAATAGAAGAGAAGAGGGATGGTGGGAGAGAGAGAGGGGAGAGAGAGAGGGAGGGGAGAGAGAGGGGAGAGGGGAGAGAGAGAGAGAGAGAGAGAGAGAGAAGAGAGTAGTAGAAGAAAAAAAATAGAGAAGATGAAAGCAAGTGAGGACAGATGAAGAGAAGAGATTTAGAGATTGGAGTGAGTGTCTATATACAATTATGAACAGATTGTGTCTGAGTGACACCAAGCTAAATAGAACAAGATGTGTGTGTAGTTGTGAGAGAGAGAGAGAGAGAGAGGGAGGGAGAGAGAGAGAGAGAGAGGAGAGAGGAGTAGAGATAGAAGAGAGAGAGAGAGAGAGAGAGAGAGAGAGAGAGAGAGAGAGAGAGAGGAGAGAGAGAGGAGAGAGAGATAGAGAGAGAGAGAGAGAGAGAAGAGAGAGAGAGAGAAAGAGAGGAGAGAGAGAGAGAGAAAGAGAGGAGAGAGAGAGAGAGAGAGAGAGAGAAAGAGAGAGAGAGAGGAGGGAGGGAGGAGAGGAGAGAGAGAGAGAGAGAGAGAGATAGAGATAGATAGAGAGAGAGAGGAGAGATAGAGAGAAGAGAGAGAGAGAGAGAGAGAAGAGAAGAGAGAAGAGAGAGAGAGGAGAGAGAGAGAGAGAGAGAGAGAGAGAGAGACTGACGGACAGCCAGCCAGACAGACTAAGAGAGGCAGGGACGGACTTGAACAAATTTATTGTCAATTGCGTCAAGTGTACTTTTGACCTGTACCTCTGCTTCATTGACTACTCAAAAGCGTTCGACAAAGTACGGCACTCCGACTTGTTTGATATTCTGGCAGGGCTATACATCGACGGGAAAGATCTTCCAGTCCTCAGAAACATATATTGGGAACAGGAGGCAGCCATTAGAGTCGACAATGACATCAGTCAATATAGACCAATCTGCAGGGGTGTGAGGCAGGGCTGCGTGTTCTCACCTGATTTATTTAATGTATAAAGTGAAATAATTCTACGAAATATCGAGAATCATGAGGGAATTAGTGTAGGTGGCCACAACATCAACAACCTGAGATATGCAGATGACACAGTCCTTATCGCCGACTCTGAAGAAAAACTGCAAAAGATTTTAACAACAGTAACAGACGAAAGCGAAAAGAAAGGATTACAGCTCAATGCAAAGAAGACAGAATGCATGGTGATCTCGAAGAAAGCCGTTATACCACAATGCAACATAGCCTGTAAAGGAGAGAGAACCAGACAAGTAAACACCTTTAAATACCTTGATTGTACTATCACCCCGGACGGCAAGTGTGACACAGAAATCAAGAAGAGAATCGGTCAATCTAAGGCAACTAACAACATGAAATGCATTTTTACCAACAATAAGATAAGCCTCAAGACAAAGATCCATGTTGTGAGAGCCTACGTATGGTCCATTCTACGGATGTGAGTGCTGGACCCTAGCCAAGGACACAGAACAGCGACTAGAAGCAGTGGAAATGTGGTTCATCCGGAGAATCATGAAAGTCTCATGGACAAAAAGAAAAACAAATGCAGAAGTAATGGAAATGGCTGGGTACAAGAGATCCCTTCTCAACACCATCAGAGAAAGACAGCTCAAATTTTTCGGCCATATAATCAGGGCTGACGGACTAGAGAAACTGTTATGGAGTGGCAAAATCTGTGGAAACAAGAGCAGAGGAAGACAACGCACAGAATTCACAGACAGCTTAAACAAATTCGCAATGAATAAAGAGGGCACCAACAATGAGCTCATGAGAGGGACCGAGAACAGGGAAGAATGGAGAGCCATGATCGTGGATGTCTGCAGGACCAGACCCGACACTTGAAGAAGAAGAAGTATTTTTGACAAGTGGAACAACACATGACTCTCTCTTGTGAATTACAACAAAATACAAAAGATAAAGTACACCATGCATCATCAGAGAAGAGAGAGAGAGAGAGAGAGAGAGAGAGAGAGAGAGAGAGAGAGAGAGAGAGAGAGAGAGAGAGGAGAGAGAGAGAGAGGGAGAGAGAGAGAGGTTGGTTGATGCTTTCAGCAATTCAATGTCAGTTCCCTGAAGTGGTTTTTGTTTTTGACAACTTCTTTTGTGAATACCACGCGTGCGCACACACACGCACTCACGCATGGACACACGCACGTACACAACAAACACACACGCACGCACGCATGTACACAACAAGCACACACACAACACACACCCACACGATAAAGTACACGATGTATTCAATGTTATGAAAAGAAAGGAGAGCGGGGAAGATAGATAGATAGATAGACAGATAGATAGACAGATAGCTGGAGACAGACAGACAGACAGACGTACTGCTAGACAGGCACAGACATACAGATAATAAAATAATGTCAACACAGCGATGAGGGAGGGAAGAGGAAACAGAGAGAGAAGAGACATACAGAAGAAAAAAGTCAAAGTCGTAACGAGTGCGTTCCGCGACAGAATAAATTTATTTTATTTTTCATGCTAGTTCAAGTGTGTCCTGTTTATATGTGCCTAGCCTTGCGTGAAAGCTACGTTGAATTCACACAAAGCTTCTCTTTACACAGTGAGCGTCAATATCACATCATCATCACCTGCTAAGTGTAAAGCAGTACAAGCAAAGACACTCCTGCTAGCGCCACTCTTACTACACCGGGAGCGAACGTTTTACTATGAGAGAGAGAGAGATTTTTTTTATATCGCGAGAGAGAGAGAGGAGAGAGAGAGAGAGAGAGAGAGGAGAGAGAGAGAGAGAGAGAGAGAGAGGATGAGGAGGAGGAGGAGAGGAGGAGGAGGGGAGAGAGGAGAGAGAGAGAGAGAGAGAGAGAGAGAGAGAGAGAGGAGGAGGAGGAGGAGGAGGAGGAGGAGAGAGGGACACACACACACACAAAACATTGCTCTGCACTGCGCTGCATTGAACTGCACTGCACTACACTGCACAACGCTGCCCTACGCTACACACACACCTCCCCCTCCCCCCACCTCACGCATATATTCACAAAGTATACACACAGACATCCCCCCACCACACACAAACAATCTTCACACACATATACACGCACAAACACACACTCATACGCGCGCCTACTCACACACCCACTACACACACTCTCTCTATCTGTCTGTCTGTCTGTCTCTGTGGCAACACCATTTGAACAGCTCTGTTCGCGAGACGTGTGCGGCACCATTTATCATTTTGTCCCCATAGGTATGCCCACCCGAAACACACACCCATACTTCTGGAGGGCGCTTTTCCATAATTCGGGGTAACATCCTGAAAAACTATGCCAAGAATGCCATAAGTGTATGGTTTGGGTGTAAAGGGATTAGGAAAGAGAGCTGGAGAAAGGGGCGGTGTGTGTGTGTGTGTGTGTGTGTGTGTGTGTGTGTGTGTGTGTGTGTGTGTGTGTGTGTGTGTGTGTGTGTGTGTGGGGGTGTGTGTGTGTGTGTGTGTGGGTGTGTGTGTGGTGTTGGTGTGTGTGTGTGTGTGTGTGTGTGTTTTGGGGTGTGTGTGTTGTGTGTGTGTGTGGTGTGGGGTGTGTGTGTTGTGTGTGTGGATGGGGGGGGGGTGGGAGGAGGGAGACGGGTTGTAGGAGGAGGAGAAGAAGCAAACATTGCATCTATCCTCTTTTGTTGAGTTATTATGCATACATACATGCATACATACATACATACATGCATACATACATACATACATACATACATGCATACATACATACATGCATACATACATACATGCATGCATACATACATACATACATGCATACATACATGCATACATACATACATACATACATGCATACATACATACATACATGCATGCATACATACACGCATACATACATACATGCATACATACATGCATACATACATACATACATACATGCATACATACATGCATGCATACATACATACATACATACATACATACATACATACATACATACATACATGCATACATACATACATACATACATACATGCATACATACATACATACATGCATACATACATACATACATACATACATACATACATACATACATACATACATACATACGTATACAACGTAACACAAGGACACAACAAAACAGCAGGGGAAGGGCCTCAAGTGACAGTTTTTTTTTAGACTCGCGTAAAATTATCATTTGTTGCTTATGTAGACAAGTGACATCTACCTAGACACATAAACAAAATCACACTTTTCTACCTTTATTTCTCTCAGTCTTTCTGTCTCTCTGTAACCAGCACTTCCATCATCATCATCATCATTGTCGTCGTCGTCGTCGTTGTTATCATCCTCCTCACCACTATATTCATGAATCAGCAGCATTACCTGTAGTACCAGCATCAATATCATCATCATCATCATCATCATCATCATCATCATGTTTTTCTTATACTCTGTCCCCCAGCAAAGAAAGAAGGAAAACAGAAGAAGCTATTTCCAACAGTTTGTTTCCTATCTACCTTGCCTTCTAAGTTCGCGATGAGCACGTGTGTGTGTGTGTGAGCGCGTGCATGTGTATACATACGTGCGCGTATTTGTAGGCGTATTACTACCATTGGATCCACTTCCACCTCTCGCCCCCCCCCCCCCTCCCTCTGTGTGTGTGTGTGTGTTAGTGTGTATGTACGTATGCATGTGTGTGTGTGTTTGTGCGTTAATGCGTTTCGTCTCCTCTTTCTACCTCTCCTGTCTCCCCTCACTTCCTTCCCCCTCTCTCACCTTGGAGAACACTCTTGCCCCGTGTCAAACTAACACGGGACCTAAGCAATCTGAAAAAACAAATAACAAGAAAAGAAAGAAAGAAAACAAGAGAGCAACTGAAGAAAAAAATCTGGTTAAATTCTACAAGTGTTGGTGTTTTTGTTATTCTCTTTTTTCTAACGGTACCAGTCAGTGCTACGTTACCTGTGTAGACCGTAACACACAGCGCAATGCCAAGAGCGCTCGTGTCTGTCTGTCTGTCTTTGTCACTGTCTCCGTCTGTCTGTCTGCCTGTGTGTGTATCTCTGTTTGTCCGTCCGTCTGTCTGTCACTCACTCATCATCCAGAGGGCTGGATGAAAATAAATCAAAACAAATCAATTGTTACGTTTAATCTATAACCGTTTATCAAAACAGTTTGTTTGCTCATTCCTGTGTTCGTTTGTTCTCTGTCTGTCTGTCTGTCTTTCTGTCTGTCTGTGCCCTCTCTGTCTCTGTCTGCTTGTCTGTCTGTGTGCGTCTTTGTCTGTCTCTCCCCATCTCTCTCTGAGGCCTGTCTGTCTCTGTCTGCTTGTCTGTCTGTGTCTGTCTGTATGTCTGTCTCCCTCTATTTCTGTGTGCCCTGTCTGTCTGTGTCTGTCTAGTTCTCTCTCTCTCTCTCTCTCTCTCTCTCTCTCTCTCTCTCTCTCTTAGGGCTCTCTCTCTCTCTTCTCTCTCAAGTGTGACATTGTCCTTGCTAAAGCGATTGGATTCGCCCTGTCTTTTCAGGACAGGTATCTATACATTGTCTGAGTCATTTCTTTCAGGGGAAAAAAACGACACGGTATTATGCATATGCATGAGCATGTTGCTGAGGAATTTTTTTTTTCCCGGACGAGTCATGTTTTTAGATGGTGGTGGTTGCCCACTCTCAAATTAAGTGGGCTGAGGCCAGCTGCGGGCAGACAGATACTAGTGCAGAGAACTGATAAGCCCAGGTGTAAACCAGGCACTACCTATAGGGGATGGCACACAGAGAGCGAGAGAGAGAGAGAGGGAGAGGGGGGGGGGGAAGAGAGACAGACAGACAGAATGAACTAGCTGTAGCTGGATTCCTTTCCCTTGGTGTATGGTTGTTTGCTTTATGATGTATATACGTATTTACATCGAATAAACAATGTTTAGTAAACCAGCAAGGTTCACCACTGTAATCAAAGCTTTAATTGTCAACAAGGTGACAGACAGACAGACCTGAAATGGCGCTGGCCTATGTGGTCGGCTGGGCGAAAAGCTTCTGATCAACTGGCTAGTGGTGGGGGGGGGAAACTTTAAAACGTAGTGTGCGGGTAATCCACTTTAAGAACGAAGTGCATGCAGTAATACTGGCAATTGACATAGAAAGGAGACATGTCCCCCATAATCTGACGGCAATTGACATAGAAAGGAGACATGTCCCCCATAATCTGACGGCGATTGACATAGAAAGGAGATATCTCCCCCATAATCTGACGGCGATTGACATAGAAAGGAGACATCTCCCCCATAATCTGACGGCGATTGACATAGAAAGGAGATATCTCCCCCATAATCTGACGGCAATTGACATAGAAAGGAGACATGTCCCCCATAATCTGACGGCGATTGACATAGAAAGGAGATATCTCCCCCATAATCTGACGGCGATTGACATAGAAAGGAGACATCTCCCCCATAATCTGACGGCGATTGACATAGAAAGGAGATATCTCCCCCATAATCTGACGGCGATTGACATAGAAAGGAGACATCTCCCCCATAATCTGACGGCGATTGACATAGAAAGGAGATATCTCCCCCATAATCTGACGGCGATTGACATAGAAAGGAGACATGTCCCCCATAATCTGACGGCGATTGACATAGAAAGGAGACATCTCCCCCATAATCTGACGGCGATTGAGCCACAGCCGTGTGATAATAGCTGTGATAGCTGCATGTCGGTTGGGGAGTTTTGGGAGGAGTTTTTGTTTTGTTTGTTTTCTTGGCCTCTGTCTCATCTTTCGTTTCATCCTCCCAGCCACGTTGCCTGTTTCCCCTGCTCATGTTGCTAATGGATTGTAGTTTGCTGTTATTGTTTGCTGTGCTGTTTAGCGTGCCTTGCATCAGTACCAGGGGAGAGTGTTGGAGGGGTTGGGGAGTTATGTTGCTGATGATCAGGTCATGGTCTAGATTGGATTTTGGACTAGTTTTGGGTGAGGAGGGGGTGGGGGTGAGAGTTATGTAGGAAGTGAAAAGAGAGAGTGAGTGAGTGAAGAGCAGAGCACAGGCATGCACACACACACACCACTCACACAGCACACAACACACCACGCACAGAGAGAGAGAGAGAGAGAGAGAGAGAGAGGAGAGGGGAGAGAGAGAGAGAGAGAGGAGAGAGAGAGAGAGAGAGAGAGAGAGAGGAGAGAGAGAGAGAGAGTGAGAGGAGAAGAGAGAGAGAGAGAGAGAGAGAGAGAGAGAGAGAGAGAGAGAGAGAGAGGAGGGGGAGAGGTAACATGAGTTTGGAGTGAAACCACTAATCAGAGAGAGAGAGGGGAGGTAAACTTGCAGGGGGGGTTTGGGTGGAAAACCCCCGACTAATCAGACAAATGGTGTTATGAAAAATGAATCGAGAGGTCTCTCAAATATCTCTGCTGTAGTCATTATCTCGGTTTGCCACGGATATCTTCTGCACTGTTCCCCCCCCCCCCTCCCACGCCTCTCTTGTGTGTCCGTCTCTGTCTGTCTCTCCCCTGTATCTCTCTCTATACCTACCTACCTACGTATGTATCTGTCTGTCTGTCTGTCTGTCTGTCTTAATTTTATCTATCTGTCTGTCTGTCTCTCCCCCTGTATCTCTCTCTATACCTACCTACACTACTATGTATTTCTGTCTGTCTGTCTGTCGTGTCTATCTGTCTCTCCCTGTTATCTCTCTCTATTACTACCTACCTACTACCTACCTATGTATCTGTCTGTCTGTCTGTCTATCTATCTATCTGTCTGTCGCTGACTGTCTATCTGTTTGTCTGTCTGTCTATCTATCTATCTCTCTGTCTGTCTATCTATCTGTGTCTCTATCTCTCTCTCTGTCTGTCTGTCTATCTGTGTCTCTATCTCTCTGTCTGTCTATCTATCGTCTGTGTCTCTATCTCTCTGTCTGTCTGTCTGTCTATCTGTGTCTCTATTCCTCGTCTGTGCTATCTATCTGTTGTCTCTATCTCTGTCTGTCTGTGTCTGTCTGTCTCTATCTGTGTCTCTATCTCTCTGTCATTGTCTGTCTGTCTGTCTTCTGGTGTCTCTATCTCTCTGTCTGTCTATCTATCTGTGTCTCTATCTCTCTCTTGTCTATCTATCTGTGTCTCTATCTCTCTGTCTGTCTGTCTGTTGTCTCTATTCTCTGTCTGTCTGTCTGTCTATCTGTGTCTCTATCTCTCTGTCTGTCTATCTGTGTCTCTATCTCTCTGTTGTCTATCTGTGTCTCTATCTCTCTGTCTTCTGTAATCCTGTATTTGCTGTTTCAATATTCCTTACTTCACCTTTCTCTCTCTCCACACACACACACACAACTATATAGGTATACAAACACTTTATACACACACACATCAATCACACTCACACACACTACAAACTACACACAACCACACCACGCTTTCCTCTTATAAGGTTTTCTTTTCCCAGATCTCACGTTGGATATTTTTGTCGTTCCTCGGGTAGAGCTCCAAAGTTTACCAATGGTGAGATTTTGCCTATGCGACCGTTTTTGCCCGCCATGAAGGCAGCCGCATTCCGAGTTCAGGGATGGATGTCTGTATGAGCCACACTAAGAGTTTTGCGCACAAACTTTTCCGTGTTCAAAATGCTACATTAAAAACAAACAACCCCCCAAAACAACAACCCCCCAAAACAACAACAACACACAAACAAACAGGGGATAATATTATATATATATATATATTAATATATTATATATTTATATATATATATATATATATATATATATATATATATAAATAGAAAAGTCCTATCATGTTGGTAAAAATCGATCTGTTTTTACAGCTGAACTGATCGCTATTCTCATGGCTTTGAATTTCATTTTAGATCATCCATACTCTTTCTTTCATATATTACTTTGTGTAGATTCAAAATCAGTATTATATGCCTTAAAATCTATAACTTATAAGCAATCAGCTAAACTTATACTTGACGTCAAATACTTCATAAATCTTCTGCGTTTAAGAGGAATCTCATGTTTCCTTTTGCTGGGATTCCTTCACATATAGGATTGTTTTCTAATGAGTGGGCTGATAGGGCTGCAAAGAAAGGTGCACGTAATGAAAAGGGGTCTATAGTACTGCATGTCCCTCTATCCATTGCAGAGGATTATAGGTTGTTAGAAGAAGCATCCTTAATAAAAATTATAGAAAAGCATCAGCAAAACAATCAGCTTTCACATTCAACTCTGAGTGTGAATAGTGTAGTTGAATACATTGAAGACTTAGAGATTCATACAATTGCTGTAAAAGAAAGACAACTCAAGGCATTATTTTTCAGGATAAGATTAAATGCATTCACAACAAAATTCACCAAGGATGTTAAATGCTTATGTGATGAATATATTTCAAATACTCATATCATACTTGAATGTGAAAAGTTAAAACCTCATCTCTCTGCCTTTTCTGGAATTCCATTGAAGAAATTTTGAACAATGTTAAGTTAACAATTGACATTGCTACGGGTTTATTGTTAAGTCCTATAGGGCATTTATTGTAGTTATTTTTGAATTTCAATGAAAAAAAAAATCTGTTCTTGATTTGTTCATGTTAAGAACACTATTTCCTTTGTTATTACTATTTATTACACACACAAGTGCGCATGCATGCAGGGACGCCCACACACTCACACACAAAGAGTAGATCTCTCTCTCTCTCTCTCTCTCTCTCACATATTCAGTCTCCTATTTTAGGATCGTCTGGTATCACTTTAAGTGGAAAGACGTTAAAATTGAAGACTTACTTACACACACAAAGCAAATGCATTGCTTATTCAATGTATTATCTGGGGAAAAAACTGACTTGACTTGACTTCACACACAGACGTGATGATCATTATTATTGTATCACTATTATTGATTTATTTGTCTGATATTTTTTTGTTTGATTGTTATTGTGTGGATATATTATTTTTAGAAAGCGCTACTTTAAGAATACTAACGCATAATGAGCACACGTTTGCGTTGGTGGAGGGGGGGGGGGGAGGAGAGGAGGGATGTCATTGCAGACAGTATTGTCAATGCTAACCACAATGATTGCCTAGTATATTTTTGTGTGTTTTGTTCCTGTACTTTTTCGTTTTTTTTATTCTGTTCAAATTTTTAAGATATATTTATTATAAAGTATGAACGTGAAAGAATGGGTGATGTTGTAACCTGATATAATTTGTTTGATATTTTATGATTTAATAAAAAGCAACCAAAAAGATGAAGAAAGGAATGAAAGATGCGATGGAAAAATGAATAGAAGAGGAATGTGAGGAGATAGAGACCAGCTTAGAAAGAAATGACAGTAAGAAGGCCTATCAACTGGTAAAAGACCTAACTGCAACAAAATCAACGAGAACCTCCACCATACAAGATAAAGCGGGAAAGTGCTGGACAGAAGAGGAAGACAAAATGAACAGATGGACGGAATATTGTGATGAGTTATACTCGCATAGAGCAACTGGAGATTCTGAAGTTCTGAATGTCCCACCGTCATCTGAAACAGCCTCGTGTAGTTTACTGAGAGAGGAAGTTGTAAAAGCAGTCTCATCTCTAAAACCGGGAAAAGCTGCAGGTGTTGATAATATCCCAGCTGAAGTGGTGCAAGCAGGAGGTGATCTATGCATAGACGTACTCCATCGATTCTGCAACAAGATCTGGCAGACTGGAGTATGGCCAAAAGCGTGGACACAATCCCTTATAGTATCACTTCCTAAAAAAGGCAACCTCCAACAATGCCAGAACTACTGCATCATTAGTCTCATCAGTCACCCAAGCAAAGTGATGCTGAAGATCTTACTGAACAGGCTCAAACCACAGGCTGAAAGAATCATCGCAGAAGAACAAGCTGGTTTCAGACCTGGAGGCAGTACAACAGAGCAGATCTTCAACATAAGACTCATAATGGAAACATATCTCCAGCATCAACAGGACCTCTACCATGTCTTTATCGATTTTAAGAAAGCATTCGACAGAGTTTGGCACGCTGCACTATGGGCAACTATGAACCTCTACAACATCACTGCCAACCTAATCAAAGTCGTACAGAGCCTCTATGAGAATGCAACAAGTGCAGTGTTTCACAACAACAACATAGGTGATTGGTTTCGGACGACAGTCGGTGTGCGCCAGGGCTGCCTGCTCTCCCCTACTCTCTTCAATCTATTTCTTGAGAGAATCATGGAAGAAGCACTAGAAGAACATGAAGGAACAGTCAGTATTGAAGGGCGAGCAATCACAAACTTCCGCTTCGGTGATGATATTGACGGATTAGCTGGTTACGAGCAAGAACTAACAGACTTAGTGAACCGCGTAGAAGAAAAATCAACAAAATTTGGTATGGAAATCATCGGGGAAAAAACAAACGTGATGACAAAAGCAACTTCACATCAGAAATCAAAATCAAAGACCAGAAACTTGAAAATGTTCACAGATTCAAATACTTGGGATCTATCGTGACAGACGAGGGATCAAAACCAGAAATACTGTCAAGAATTGCCCAGACCACAGCCGCAATGACCACGCTCAAACCCATCTGGAGCAACAGAAAAATCGCCATCAGTTCCAAAATCAGACTGATGCGCTCTCTGGTCATGTCAATTTTCTATATGCATGTGAATCATGGACCCTCACAGCGGACTTAGAGAGAAGAATAAGAGCTGTATAAATGAGGTGCTTCCGAAGACTCTTAGGCATCTCATACAAAGACCACATCACAAATGAAGAAGTCAAGAGACGCATCCGCAATGAAATCGGGCCCTATACTGACCTTCAAACACTCGCAAGACAACGAAAACTGAAGTGGTCTGGTCATGTCACACGCTCCTCTGGTCTTGCTAAAACAATCCTACAAGGCACAGTGAGGGGAGGAAGAAGAAGGGGCAGACAAAGGAAGAGATGGGAGGACAACATTCGAGAGTGGACAGACATGAAGCTGAGAGACACCCTGAGGCGGCCGAGAGACGCGAGGACTGGAGAAAGGTGGTTGACAAAGCTTCGAAGGCGCCCTAAAGGATTCGGAATCTGTGACAGTGACGGTGATTTAAAAAAAATCTTAAAAACACCTAAGTGTGTGTGTATGTGTGTTTTGCAGTGTATTGCTTTATTTGTGTTTTTTCTTATTGGTACATTTTATTGTTAAGGGTTGTTGTAATGTTGTAGTTAAATAATATCATTAAGACATTTTTGTACCTAGATAGATGCATTGTTTATCCAGTGTACCATTTGGAAACACAAAATTGACTGACTTTGACACACACACACACACACACACACGCACCATATCTTCCTGGCTGTAAACAACAGGCCTTGCGTGACAAACAACGGTACATCGTTGCGCTTGGATCAAAGGAAGGTGAGAGGAGGTGGGGGGGGGGGGGGGTAGTGGAAGAAGACGGCAGGGAATGGTCTGAGGATTGTCTGAAATGGCTTTTGAACGTTGCCCCCCCCCCCCCCCCCCCCCCCCCTCCAGCGCCATCACATCAGGTGACCGGGTACACTCTCCACCTCCCGCCGCAAGAAAGCCAGTGGTAGAGAGACACCGGCTGGCTGTTGAACACTCAAAATAGATTGAGCAGTCGGAAGTAATAATAACAACAATAAATAATGTATGGGATTTATATAGCGCTGAATCTTGTAAAGCAAACAATCGGAGCGCTTGAAGTAGGTTGGAGATATGGGAGTGGGGTGGGGTGGGGTGGGGTGTATTAGCAGTAGTAGTAGTGTACTGTGTAGTAATTAGTGTCCATGTTGTTTTGGACAACAAACAAATCAGCTGCAAATAAGTAACTGTACATTATCAGACAAGCTTAAATAGCTGTGTGGGGTGTGTGTGTGTGTGTGTGGTGGTGTGTTTGTTGTGTGTGTGTGTTGCGCGCGCGCGCCGCGTGTGCATGCATTACCGTTCTTCCAAATTCGGAGCTATAGGTTGACCTATCGCGGATGGGCTATGACCATTGCTGTGCAAACCATGATCTGCAGAAGGATGGGCTATGGCCATTCTGTGAAACCATGATCTGCAGAAGGATGGGCTATGACCATTCCTGTGCAAATCACTGGTGATCTGCAGAGGATGGGCTATGCCATTCCTGTGATGTCGCGAAGCGCATGATTACTGTCCATGAAGGAATGGGCTATGACCATTCCTGTGTGAAACCATGATCGCAGAAGGATGGGCTATGACGATTCCTGTGTAAACCATGATCTGCAGGAAGGATGGGCTATGACCATTTCTGTGAAACATGATCTGCGAGGATGTGTGTATGTCCATTCTGTGAAAGGGATCTGCGAGGATGGCTATGACCATTCTGTGAACATGATCTGCGAAGGATGGGCTATTGACCTTGTAGAACATGTCTGGAAGAGATGATGAAGTCATGTGAAACATGACTGGGTGATGTGATTGACTTCTGTGCAACCTGATGATCTGATAGTCTGGGTGCAGTGTGAGTCGTGATGCGAGGATGGCTGAGTGATGTGATGTGTTTGGGTGATGTGATGTGATGTTGCTGGGTGAATGTGATTGCTGGTATGTGATGTATGGTGGGTGATGTGATGTCGATGTTGATGGGTGTGTGATGTCTGTGAGATGTGATGTTGGCTGGGTGATGATGATTGCTGTGATGTATGTCTGGGTGATGTGATGTTGTATGTTTGCTGGGTGATGTGATGTGATGTGATGTTGCTGGGTGATGTTGATGTGATGTGATGTTTGCTGGGATGATTGTGATGGATGTTGCTGGGTGTTTGATGTATGTGAGTGCTGTGATGTGATGTTGTTGCTGGGTGATGTGATGTGATTGATTTGCTGGGTGATGTGATGTGATGTTGCTGGGTGATTGGATTGATGTGCTGGTGATGTGATGTGATGTTTCTGGGTGAGATGTGATGTGATGTTGTCTGGGTGATGTGATGTGATGTGATGCTGTGGTGATGTGATGTGTGTTCTGGGTGATGATGTTCGGTGATGTGATGTGATGTTGCTGGGTGATGTGATGTGCTGGGATGTGATGTGATGTTGCTGGGTGATGTGATGTGATGTGATGTTGCTGGGTGATGTGATGTGATGTTGCTGGGTGATGTGATGTGATGTGATGTGATGTGATGGTGCGGCACCGATAGAAACGCCGACCCCAGACTGCGGCTTATCTTCTTCTCCTCTTCTACAAACACGCGCACACGTACTCACATATTCACACACACACACACACACACACACACACACACACACACACACACACACACACACACACACACACACACAGAGACTCACACACAGAGACTGACAAGCGCACACATCTGTTTTTGTGTGTTTTTTCAAAGGTCATGTCAGAGCCACGTACAGTCAGGTCTGTGGCTTGGAAATGTCAGGGGCTATCAGACAATGTGCTTCAGGACAACACTCCCTCCTCCCTCTTTTTCCTTCCCGTCTTTCTGCTGTTCTTCTTCTGGCTGACTGAGTCGTCTGTCTTTATCTCTGTCTGTCTGTCTGCACATCCGTCTGTCTGTACGTCTGTCTGATAATACGTCAATTTGTACGTCTGTCTGTCAGTATGCACGTCTGTCTGTAAGTCTGTCTGCCAGTCCCTGTGTTTTTTCAGCCTGTGTTTTAGGGAGAACGTTTTTGGTTGTCTGCCTGTCTGTCTGTGTGTATTCTGTTTGTCTGCCTGTCTGTCTGTGTGTATTCTGTTTGTCTGCCTGTCTGTGTGTGTGTGTATTCTGTCTGTCTGCCTGCCTGCCTGCCTGTGTGTATTCTGTCTGTCTGCCTGTCTGTGAGTGTGTGCATTCTATCTGTCTGCCTGACTGTCTCTCCTTATTTGGTTTGTTTCTTCTTCCTTTTTAGTTTAAACGTGTTAGTCTTCCAGTTTTTTTCTCTTCCTCTTGCAAACAGTCTCAACACTATTCTCTGTTAACATGTTGGTAGGAAAACGTTCTGTTTTCACCTGTGTCTCTGTATTGCCTGATATTCTTGTCCAGTCTCTCTATCTCTGTGTTGTATGTGTGTGTGTGTGTGTGTGTGTGTGTGTGTGTGTGTGTGTGTGTGTGTGTGTGTGTGTGTGTGTGGAGATGAGAGAGAGAGAGAGAGAGAGAGAGAGAGAGAGAGGAGAGAGAGAGAGAGAGAGAGAGAGAAGAGAGAGAGAGAGAGAGAGAGAGAGGAGTGTGTGTGTATATTTCTCCGTTGTTTTTGCTCTCTCGCCCTACCTTTCTACCTCCCTCACCCTCCCTCTTAAAGGAAAAGATAAAGGAGTCCCATAACCTATAAGGTCGTAGGGGAGCGAGGCGTCAGAGACCTCACTTTTCTAGGGCCAGCATATTGAGGGCGGTGCGCCCATCTCCTCTCCCTCGCTGCTTGACTTCCCTGACCCTAAAGAGGGCAGGTACCCATTTACAGCTGGGTGAACCGGGGGACTTTAACATTACTTGCAAAATTACAAGCACAGGGGAAGACCAGGCACTACACCCCCCCCACCCGAGGATAAGAAGAAAAGATGTGATATTACCTTCTGATAGAGAGAGGTTTATTGAGTATGCTTGTTTGCAAATTGGGGGAGGGGATTTTACAAAAGAAAATACAGTTCCGAAATCCACACTTGAAGGAAACGATCTGCAACAAGGAACCAACGTCACGGAATGTCTCTTAGGAGAGAGAGAAGAGACTGATGAATTTATGAGAGAGAGAGAGAGAGAGAGAGAGAGAGGAGAGAGAGAGAGAGAGAGAGAGAGAGAGAGAAGAGAGAGAGAGAGACAGAGACAGAGAGACAGAGATCACTGTATCAGATTGTCAGTAAAGTCTTTCTTAGCTGAGCGAACGTCAACTCTGTCCAAATTGTTTGCCCACTGACGTCAGAGCCTGATTGATTTTGAATGGAGGGTTATGAAGCTCCTGCTGTGTGACTCAAATTACCTCCCCTAATGAAACTGCGGAACCTTATTAAAGCAATCTGGCAACGCAGAAACAAGTAGTCTCGGAGAAACAGCAACAAAGTAAATAACAGTAATAATAATAACAATAGGATGATGATGTATAAATTCATATAGCGCTAAATCTTGTAAAGCAACTTGAAATCAAAGCACTTACATATGAATCATTTACACGCATGCAACCGTTCACGAATAAGATTAACAGATATGAAATTTCCACACACACACAATTAACAGAGAACTTTCAACACGAGCAAAACGGACGTTGAAGATATGACAGATTCTGAAGGTGAAGAGACTTAGTAAAGAAAAAATAGTATTTTGAGGCTGGATGTGAAAATACTAAATGTTGTTTTTTGAGCGAAGGACAAGAAAATCATCCAGGTGAGCGGATCAAAATTTAGAGAAAAGACAGGTACTTATGGTCGACAGGGATCGTTTGAGTCTAATGTAGGAAGCACGGATCACGAACAGTAGAAACGAAAAGAACAGTGGATGTACAGGAGAAAAGCACAGAGAAGTTACAGAGAAACACCACAGAGATACCAGGAGAAAACAGCCACAGAGATATTACAGGAGAAAACAGCCACAGAGATATTACAGGAGAAAACAGCCACAGAGATATTACAGGGGCGGAGGTTTGTAGAGACACTATCTTTTACTCCACTCTTTGTGAGACAGGCAGCCAGTGAAGAAAGAGATCGCCAGAGAGGAGCGATTGTGTTCAGGTGTGTTCTTTCTTAGCTAGGCTAGTCCAGCAGCTGAGTTGTGTGTGCGTTGAAGGCAGTGGATGAACGACGATGCTGGAGTGGAAAGAGACACAATGATAGATGTACAGATACTGAAAAAATTGATAGACGCACGTATACAGCCATGAGGACAGAATACGACATACACTACAACAACGGACAGAGACAAAGTAATAGGTATACTGACAAAGTAATAAAAAGTATAATACAAAGTAGTGATGAACAGTATAATGACAAAGTAATAGAAGTACATTTTTAAAGGGAAAAATTGATGGATACATACTGGCAAAATATAAGACATGCTGACACAAAGCGAAGATACATGCAGACACAATAGTAGATACATACAGCCCAAACAATATAAACAGGCAAATTAAGAGATATGTGACTGAAAAAGTAATATAGAATTACAGAAATATATGACAGGTATATACAGAGAAAATACAGACACACGTTGCTTAAATGACAGACACATGTAGACAAAATGCATACAGATGAAATAATAGATACATACAGAAAAAAAATTACAACAGACACATTCAGACAAAATAGTACATTATTATGTTAAGAGAGAGAGAGAGAGAGAGAGGAGAGAGAGAGAGAGAGAGAGAGAGAGAGAGAGAGAGAGAGAGGAGAGAGAGAGAGAGAGCAGACGATGTGTGACAGCTTAAAGATGGGCAGTAAGCAGTAGTCAGTCAGATCAGACAGTCAGCAGTCAGACAGTCGTCAGCAGTCAGTCAGTCAAGTCAGTCAGCATCAGTCAGTCAGTCAGTCAGTCAGTCAGGTCTCAGTCAGTCAGTCAGTCAGCCCTCCCCTCACCAGTTTCTCTCTACTGCTGTCTGGTCATTAGTAATTCAGGCAGTTCATCACCTTAACCCTCCGACTCATCCCCTCTAGCCCTCCACGTCTGTCTGCTCCTTTCCTTCATTTTTCCCCGTTGTCTTTACTAGTCGGTGTGCTGCATTGATCCTGCTGTCTCTTCACCCTGCCTCCTGCTTGTCCCGTTTGCCCTCTGCCCTCCTGCTCTGCCTCTTGTCCGTTTTCTACCGTATGTCTGTCTGCCTGCCTGCTTGTCCGTTTGTCTGTCTGTCCGCCTGCCCTGCTTGTCCGTTTGTCTGCCTGCCTGCTGCCGTCTTGTCTACCTGTATGTCCTGCTCCTGTGCCTGTCTGTCTTGCCTGCCTGCCTGCTTGTCCGTTTGTCTGCCTGATTCTGTCTGCCTGCCTGCCTGCCTGTCCGTTTGTTACTGTATGTCTGTCTGCCTGCCTGCCGCTTGTCCGTTGCTGCCTCCTGTTGTCTGTCCTGCCTGCTTGCCGTGTCTCTGTATCTGTCTGTCCTGCCTGCTTGTCCGTTTGTCTACTGTATGTCTGTGTCTGCTCTGTCCGTTTGTCCGTTTTTGTCTTCTGTCCGCCTGCCTCTCTTTTTTCTGTCTGTCTTCTGCCTCTCTTCCGTCTCTCTCTCTCCTGTATCTCTCTTCTCATCTCACTCCGTCATCCGTCTGTTCTGTCTGTGCTCTCTCTGTCTTCTGTTTTCTCTCTCCGTCTGTCTCTCCTGTGTGTATCCATCTCTGTATCACTTTTTATCCCCCTCACTCCTTCCCCCTTTCTCTCACTGTGTGTGTGTGTGTGTGTGTGTGTGTGTGTGTGTGTGTGTGTGTGTGTGTGTGTGTGTGTGTGATACGTATGAATACTATCGGTGATGAACCGCACTACATAATGAAATGACCAAAGTTTTCTGAACTTCGGAAAAATGAATAACCTGGTAGACATCCGTATGAAAGAAAAAATCTGAACACATCACTCCTCTTCTGCGATCTCTTCACTGGCTGCCTAGAGAGAGAGAGAGAGAGAGAGAGAGAGAGAGAGAGAGAGAGAGAGAAGAGAGAGAGAGAGAGAGAGAGAGAGAGAGAGAGAGAGATTGTATAATTATGCCCCTCTCTCTTTCTCGCTGTGTTTCTCTGCCGTTAGGCTATGTGTTTCTTTCCCTCACTCAGCCTGTGACTCATCTCATCTATCTCCATTTATCTCGCTGCCAGTCTGACTTGTCCACTGCTTATGCTTCCCCTCACTGTCTGGGTGGACAGACAGACAGAGACACACACGTATGTGTGTTCGTATGTACGTCCATGTGTGTGTGTTTGTGTCGTGTGCGGACGTGCATGCATGTAGTGTACAAGTCACTGTAAACACTTGCAAGCATGC
Source organism: Rapana venosa (assembly GCA_028751875.1). Lineage (NCBI taxonomy): Eukaryota > Metazoa > Mollusca > Gastropoda > Neogastropoda > Muricidae > Rapana > Rapana venosa. The sequence continues at coordinate 769,482 of CM054143.1, read as the reverse complement.
ATGTAGTGTACAAGTCACTGTAAACACTTGCAAGCATGCATGCGCGCACTTCAGAGCAGTGCGAATGCCCGGCAAGTTTATTAGTGGATGGATGTGTTCACCTGATATCCATCTTCGCGTGCTTACACGCATGCGAGTGTTTACATTTTTTGTGTAGCCTAACATGCAATGATAAGGTACGCCGTACGAAGAAATAGGCAGCAACAACTAACTATTCAGGAACTGACAGGACTGAAGAGTGTGCTGTCATTTGTTTCAGCTAAGATCGCCTGAAGTGCCGGAGTGGAGTGAACCTGAACTGAACGGCAGACTACAATCCTGGCACACACCCAGACAAAGGAACAGCAAAGCAACCCACCCACCTACCGTGAGATAGCTTTGGCACAGACAAGTAACCCTTCTATTGAAAGTGTAAAGTACCTGTTGTTGTTGTTGTTGTTGTTGTTGAGCGTTTCCCAGCTTAACACTCTCTGAGGACCAGAATGACTAAAAAAAAAAAAAAAACAAGAAAAAACTCTCCCCGCGCGAAGTCGGATTGCTGGGCCTGACTTGTCAGGCGCTTAACGGCAGCGTGACGCTTTTCGCTCGTATGACGGACAACAAAAGTTGCTGTCTAAGCGTTCTTCGAGAAGAAGAAGAAGAAGAAGTAAAAGAAGAAAGAAGAAGATGAAGAAGCAGAAGAAAGAAGAAGCCAAAACATGCACCCTAACTCATTTACCTCATCCTACACTGTGAAACTATACTATAACCTCATCCTATACTGTGAAACCGAAAACACCACACTAGATGAAAAAGATTTGCGTGTATAAACTGTTTCCAAGTGTCTCGCCATTTAGGCAGCCATTCTCCGACTTCAGAGCAGTTTTTCCCTTCTCTCTTTTGAAGAAGAGTGGCAAGGTGTTCATCGCCAAGAGCTTGTCACCGATGGAGGCAAAGGATGGAGGCAAACTTCAACGTAACGCTTTAAAGCATAAAACATTTTAAAAAAATTATTTATTCATTTATTTATACCACTTTAAGTCACGAGATTTCTCTGCGTGAAATTCGGGCTGCTCTCCCCGGGGAGAGCGCGTCGCCACAAGAGCAGCGCCACCCTTTTTTGTCTGCAACTGTATTTGTTTCCCTATCAGAGTGGCTTTTTTCTAAGAATGTTGGCAGGGACAACTCTCTTGTTGCCGTGGGTTCTTTTACGTGCGCTGAATAAGTATGTGTCGCACACGGGACCTCGGTTTATCGTCTCATCCGAAAGACTAGCGCCCAGACCACCACTCATGGTCTAATGGATGGGGGAAAAGTTTCGGGCCCAAACGGGATTCGAACCACCACACACTTCCGACCCGGACTTTTCGCTTTCTAGACAGGCGCGTTACCTCTAGACCACCGATCAACCCATTTAGGCTTGGTGGACAGGATAGCTCAGCGGTCAGAGCACTCGCTTTCCCCAAGCTAAGGTTAAGCAGCGCTGAGCGTGGTTACCAAGTGAATGGGTGGCCGTTTGCGCGCCTTGACTTCATTCTGTACAGTCCCCCAGTTCACCCAGCTGTAAATGTGTCGGCTACCTGCCTCTTTAGGGTCAGGGAAGGTAAAGCAGCGTGGTAAAGGAGATGGGCGCCGCCTCTAAAATGCTGGTCCATGGAGAAACTGAGGTCTCTGACATCTCGCTCCCCAACGATCGCATGTTATTGGAACACCTTTACCATTTACCTTTGGTGCTTTGCTTACTTCAATAACTGATAAAGCTTTTGGTCTGAACACTCCTCTGAAAGTTGTATTGTATTGTATTGTAGCTTACTGCTTTGTATTGTTTTGAACTGTATTGTATTCTATTATGCTGCATTGTATTTTGTGTTGTGTTGAATTGAACTGAATTGTATTTCATTGTACTATGTTGTATTGTATAGTACTTTTAGACACAACAGATTGCCAATAACTTCCAGAATGTTTAAAATGTTCCTTGCTTTATTTAGAATGTACTCAATGTGGTGGTTCCATGTCAATTTTGTTTTAAGAAATACTCAAGAAGTTTGACTGTTTGCTTGTATTCTAAAGTTCTATTATTATCTATTCAAAAACTCGACATCAGTGTTCGATTTGATCCATTATTAAAAAGCGTCATGTGTGTTTTATCACTTGATAGCAATAAACCGTTTTCATTCATATAGTTTGATACAATACTCAGTTCATTTTGATACAACTTTTTGGTGTAATTCAAGGATCACGTAGGTGTGCGTGTTTGTATGCTCTCCCCCCCTCCCCCCCCCCCCCCCCCCCCCCCCCCCTCTCTCTTCTTTTTGTGTCTGTGGTATTTTTTTTCTCCCCTCTTGTTCATCTGTGTGGATCTAATTCCCTTTCGCCTGGGTTCAGTGATGTCCGTGTTTGTCTTCGGCCGGCTGTCTGTCCCCACACACAAACCATCTGTTCTGTGGCTTGGGTTTCCCTGTACCATGGTAGTAGTATGTGCCATTTCCAGGAATTGCCATATATATTGTGCCATTCCGGAAATCACACTAAACAACACCAGGCCCCTAGGCTACAGACTACATACAGCGACGAGATGGCGCACTTGACAACTGTGATCGTGTTCAGTGTGCTGCGACACATCTCGGAGATGACCAGGGTAGAGAGACTACTTTCTGCGCGCGTGCTGTGTGCTGTGTGATTTGTGCGTGCGCGCGTGAGATTGAAAATACCCTGAAAGACAAGTCGTGTGCGTGCGTAACTGTTTTCAATATGTTGTTGTCTTGTTTCAAGGTATTGTTTTCAAGTTGTTATGTTTTCATAGTGTGTAATGTACTGTTTTCAAGTGTGTGTATTGTTTTCAAGTGTGTATGACTGTTTTCAAGTGTGTGTATTGTTTTCAAGTGTGTGGTAATTGTTTCAAGTGGTGCATTTGTTTTCAAGTGTGTGCGTGTATTGTTTTCAAGTGTGCGTGTATTGTTTTCAAGTTGTGTGTGTACTGTTTTCAAGTGTGTGTGTATTGTTTTCAAGTGTGTGTGTACTGTTTTCAAGTGTGTGTGTACTGTTTTCAAGTGTGTGTGTATTGTTTTCAAGTGTGGTTTTGTTTTCAGTGTGTGTTTATTGTTTTTCAAGTGTGTGTGTATGTTTCAAGTGTGTGTGTATTGTTTTCAAGGTGTGTGTGTTTATGGTTTCTTTTTGTGTTTTCTGTTTTCAAGTGTGTTTGTGTATTTTTCTTGGTGTATTTTTCAAGTTGTTGTGTATTGTTTTCAAGTGTGTGGTGTAATTGTTTTCAAGTGTGTGTGTTTTTTGTTTTCAAGTGTGTGTGTATTGTTTTTCAAGTTTTTTGTGTGGTACTGTTTTCAAGTATGTGGGGTATGTTTTTCCAAGTGTGGTGTGTATTGTTTCAAGTGTGTGTGTATTGTTTTCAAGTGTGTGTGTACTGTTTTCAAGTGGGGTGTTATTTGTTTCCAGTGTTTGTGTGTATTGTTTTCAAGTGTGTGTGTACTGTTTTTCAAGTGGTGTGTATGTTTTTTCAGTTTGTGTTGTATTGTTTTCAAGTGTGTGTGTACTTTTTTTCAAGTGTGTGTGTACTGTTTTCAAGTGTGTGTGTGTACCGTTTTAAAGTGTGCGTGTACTGTTTACCAAGTGTGTGTGTACTTTTTTACAAGTGTGTGTGTACTGTTTTCAAGTGTGCGTGTACTGTTTTCAAGTGTGTGTGTACTGTTTTCAAGTGTGTGTGTACTGTTTTCAAGTGTGTGTGTACTGTTTTCAAGTGTGTGTGTACTGTTTACAAGTCTGCCTCGTCGCCTCCTAGGCAGCCATACTCCTGACTTCAGAGGATGAGCTTGCTCTCAATAAAGGAGAGTGGCGGTTTTTGTTTTGCCAAGAGCTTATCACCACGGCTGCGGACATATTCAGCAGAACATTCATTCTCACGACGTATCAGTTGTTTGTTGTTGTTGTTGTTGTTGTTGTTTTCCTTCCTGGGCTAGAGATCCGAGGCTTCACGGTGAGATTTTTGCCCCTGTGACCGTTTTCTCTCCCCCCCCCCCCCCCCCCCCCCTCCCTTCCCTTTCCCCCCAAACCCCCCTTAAGGTTTGCCGCATTTCACTTCAAGATGTTCCTAAACACCACCCAGTCCTCTGTGTATGCAACTTTCAAAAATGTATCATCTGTTCCTGCCGGTACGTAATGGCCTACCCCTTCCCCCCAAGGCGGAACGGGTTTTTTAAACCTATGTGCAAGAGTTTCGCGTGCCACTCGCCCACGGGGCCTTGATTTATCGACTCATCCGAAGAACTTTGACATTCAGTTCGATTTTGCCGTCAAACTGGGAAGATGGGGCATCGAACCCAGAACCTAACGGTTTACGTGTTAGGCAGGTAAATGTCTTAACCGTCCTGCCACCTTCCTTCGTTTAACACCATTTTAAGGTAGGCCTAGGCACTTCGCTTACACATGATGACACCATAATTGACACAGCTTTTGGTCTGGGTCTTTTTTTTTTTAAGGGGGGGGGGGGGGGACTAAAATGGTTGCTAACACCATGTGGGGTGGTCAGAGCAAATATCAAAACAATAATTCCTAAGCATAACAGTGGCTTATGTTTTTCAAAGTAAAAAATAAAACCAAACCTGTAGCAGAATACAATAATGACACACGATATATCTCTGATGTATTAAACAAAACGTCATTCGTTCATAACAAACGTAGCTCCAGTGCATTGATTAATCAAGTCAGCACAACAAGCGGACTTTAGCCCAACAGGACGCAGTTGTTTTGGACGCGCTGTCGCTGAGGCGCCGCTACCTCCAAACGGACGCTTTGACGCTTTGACGCCTTGTCGCTTCAGGAGTTAAGCTACACGCTGCAGGAAAGGTAAAATAAACAGAACGACGCGTCGCGTGTCATCTACAAGTCTTGATACTGTTCGTTAGGAAGTCAGTGGCCTTTGGAAACTGTCACGTACAGGTACATACTTGGTGTAAACCGAGATATGGGCCCAAAAAGAAAAGAGAGAGAAAAGTTTGCAGTGCTCTTAGGGTTTCCAAACGCGGGCGGCATACTTAGCATAGCTGTCGTGGCAGGCAGGCAGGTGTGTGTGTGTGTGTGTGTGTGTGTGTGTGTGTGTGTTTTGTGTGTGTGTTGTGGTGTTGTTTTGTGTGTGTGTGTGTGTTTTGTGTGTGTGTGTGTGTGTGTTTTGTGTGTGTGTTGTGTGTGTGTGTGTGTGTGTGTGTGATATTCCTTGTCACCTGGCCTGGCGTGCATCCTTGATTAAACACACAGCTAGCTACTCCCCCCACCCCCCAACACACTCTTCTCTCCTCTCCCCCTGTCTTATACAGGCTTGTATATACATTCAACAAAGAAGAAAAGAAAAGCCATCCATATTGTAAATGGTATATATATATATATCTCTCTCTCTCACACACACACGCGGTATGTAGTAGTAGGAGGAGGAGCAGTATCATATAGGAGGAGGAGCAGTATCATATACAAATGGTATCTCTTTCTCTCTCTCTCTCTCTCTCTCCTCACACACACACACACACACACAAAACACACACAACACCACACACACACAACCCACAACAAACACGCGCGCGCGATTGGAGATTTAATCCTTGGGGTATGGAGGATTACAAACAAATGCAACAGGAAAAGAAACCTAACAGGAAATCACAACAGAATATTAACAACACCAGCAGGAGTTAACAACAAAAGAAGAAGAACAAAAGTGTTCAGCGTAGAATGAACAATGATAGTAAAATAATAAACAATTACAATGAGAAAAACTTAAAAAATCGATTTTTTACGTCGGCGGAATGGGATAACAATAAACAAATAAAATGCAAACCATTTAAAAATCAATTTTATACATCGACTTTTTAAAGAAATTTCACACACACTCAGACAGACAGACACACATGCACTGAGAGAGAGAGAGAGAGAGAGAGAGAGAGAGAGAGAGAGAGAGAGAGAGAGAGAGAGAGAGAGAGAGAGAGAGAGAGAAAGAAGAGAGAGAGAGAGAGAGAGAGAGAGAAAGAAGAGAGAGAGAGAGAGAGAGAGAGAGAGAGAGAGAGAGAGAGAGAGAGAGAGAGAGAGAGAGAAAGAGAGAGAGAGAGAGAAGAGAAAAAGAAGAGAGAGAGAGAGAGAGAGAGAGAAAAGAGAAGAAGAGAAGAGAGAAGAGAGAGAGAGAGAAGAGGAGAGAGAGAGAGAGAGAGAGAGAGAGAGAGAGAGAGAGAGAGTTCTTTTGTCAGACCTGTGGTGGTCGTTGACAGAATTAAAAAGCAGTTAAAAAAAATTGAAGTGTTGACTCTAGGCCTGCTATTGAACTGCATTACATCATCTCACTCCCCCCCCCCCCCCCCCCCCCCAACGAAAACTAGCTGCATTTGCACAATAATGTTAACAGAACTCCAGAACTCGGGGGGTCCAGCCAGACAGGCAGGTGAAGTTGTTCGTGCCCAGGGTGAAGGCTCTCCTCTTGCTGTCAAATACACCTTCACACTCTCTGACAAACACTAGAGCTGACAGAAAAGAGTCGGTCTGTATTGAACAGTGGCCGCTCAGGCTCCCTGCTGATGAAAGAAGTCATGGCTGAAAAAAGCCCACCGTATCTATGCTGTGAGAACGAACTTGTCCGACAGGAGAACACTCGTATCATGCTGTGAAGAACGACTTGCAAAAACATAGAGTCAAGGTAGAACAGCTCGTATCTAGCCTGTGGAAGAAAGACTTGTCCGAAAAACAGCTCGTATCTATGCCTGTGAAGAACGACTTGCCGACAGGTAGGAACAGCTCGTATCTATGCCTGTGAAGAACGACTTGTCCGACAGAGAAATCCTCGTTCTATCCTGTGAAGAACGACTTGTCGACAGGTTAGGGATACAGCTCGCATCTACCCTATACACTTGTCACAAGAAGCAACACTCGTATCTATGCCTTGAAGAACGATTGGCCGACAGTAGTCGTATCTATGCCTGTGAAAACGGTTTGGCCGACAGGTAGAACAGCTTCGTATCTATGCTGTGAAGAACGTTTGGCCGACAGTATGGAACAGCTCTACCAAGGTCACATTCCTGGCATGTAAGCGGGTCGTTTTCAGTTCAACCCCCCCCCTCAATAACAACAATAGCAAAACGCAACAACAACAAAAAACCAAACACATACAGACCAACCAAACAAAATCCAGTCCGTGTTGCTGCTGCTGCTAGTAATGATAATAAAAATAACACTAATAATGAAAATGGTGTGATTGCTGCTGCTGCTGCTAATGTGATTGCTGCTGCTGCTGCTCCTCCTCCTCCTTCTTCTACTACTCCTCATGATAATAACTGTTATAATTAGTTGTATCATTATCATAATATTAAAAAACGAGGATTTTAACCAAACCAAATAATATGAAAATCAACATCATCAGGAACACCAATATCTACATCAACGAGAGAGAGAGAGAGAGAGAGAGAGAGAGAGAGAGAGAGAGAGAGAGAGAGAGAGAGAGAGAGAGAGAGAGAGAGAGAGAGAGAGAGATACTGGCCGACCAACTGAAAAGACAGACACAGACAGACAGAAACGTAAACAGGAAATCCTCATATTTTGTTTTCGTTGTAGAGGAAAGAAATGACATTTTCCACCTGCAGAGAAATCCAGTCTTGAGAAACTGCGCAGCTGTGCTCTAGACACATTTCATGGGTTTTAAAGCCCCCCCCCCCCCCCCCCACTCTTTCTACAGTTATTTAAAAAAACAACAACAACCTGACGCTTTGCAACAACTTCCCAAACTGTATTTTCCCCCTGTATTGTATGAGACGATGAGGTGGCCAGGGTTTGGGAAAGGTGAACTTTGTTGTCAACTGTCTGCTGCGCTATCGTTTAACAAAAGCTTTCCCCCTTCCTCCGCTAGAGGTTCACCAATGTGAGATTTTGCGTATGCGACTGTTTTTGCCCCCCCCCCCCCCCCCCCCCCAAAGATGGTAGCTGCATTCCGACTTTGGGGGATACACTAATAATAATAATAATAATAATGTATGGAGTTTATATAGCGCTGAATCTTGTAAAGCAACAAATCAAAGCGCTCAGATATAATAATATAGAGAAAGGTGATCAACCACTGCTGGGAACGCTGTTGCTTCGAACATCCGTGAAACAAGGACCTCGGTTGGAGCAGCTGAAGGGCAGGGCCAAACCTGTCTGTGGTGACCGGGATGTCTTTTTTGTGTTTGTGTTAATAAGCCTGGTGTGTAGGTCGGCAAGAAATTCCTCAGATGTTTTCCGCCAGGCAGCGCTATGCAGGAGAGCTGACCCCTGCAGAAAGCGTGACCTCTGACATCCCTAAAGGGTCACTGAACCGTGAAGATCTCTCTCTCCCTTCCCCATTCTTCCTACTCCCCACAACACCACCCCCCTTCAACAGGATCTTATTCTTCACCCCCCCCCCCCCTCCTCTTTGTCTCTCCTCTATGTTTGGCGGATTAGTGACAAACAGGAGAGGGGAAGCGAGAGAGAGGAGCGAGAAGGGAGACAGAGAGGGTGACGAGGAAGACGCGAGCACCACATGTGGGACAGAGAGAAGACCACCACTAAGAGAGGGAGAGTAGAGACAGGAGAGGGACAAGGATGAGAGAGAGAGAGACGAGAGACAGGAGAGGGACAGAGAGAGAGAGAGAGAGGAGAGAGAGAGGAGAGGGGACGAGAGAGAGAAGAGAGAGAGACGAGAGACGAGAGACAGGAGAGGGGACAGAGAGAGAGAGAGGAGAGAGAGAGAGAAGAGAGAGACAGGAGAGGGACAGAGAGAGAGAGAGAGAGAGAGGAGAAGAAGAGAGAGAGAGACAGAGAGGGAGAGAGCGAGAGAGAGAGAGAGAGTGAGAGAGAGGAGAGACAGGAGAGGGACAGAGAGAGAGAGAGAGAGAGGAGAGAGAGACAGGACGGAAGAGGGACAGAGAGAGAGAGAATGAGAGAGAAGAGAAGACGATGAGAGAGAGAGAGGAGGAGAAGAGAGAGAGAGAGAGAGAAGGAGAGGAGACAGAGAGGAGAGAGAGGAGAGAGAGAGAAGAGAGAGAGAGGAGGACAGAGAGAGAGGAGAGGAGAGAGAGAGAGAGAGAGAGAGAGAGGAGAGGAGAGAAGAGAGGGAGAGAGAGAGAGAGGGGGGGGGAGGGAGAGAGAGAGAGGAGAGAGAGAGAGGAGATGAGAGAGAGAGAGAGAGAGAGAAGAGAGGAGAGAGAAGAGAGATAATTATGCCAACTTGACGTTGCCCGGTGGCTAAGGAGAAGGAAGGAGGGATTGACTGACAGAGTGTCATCGTGACCGCCTGTCTGTTGTGGTCAACCAGGGGAAAACCCACATCTCTGACCGCCCTTGAATAACTCAGTGGTCACAGCACTCGCTCTGTCTCCCCAAGCTAAGATGCAGCATTACATTTCGGCGTGGATTGCCTCGCGGATGGATGTGTGCCTTGGCTCCCAGTTCACCCAGCTGTAAACGGGTGCCTGCCCTCTTTAGGGACAGGGAAGGCACAGCAGCGAGGCAGAGGAGATGGGCTCAAAAGAGCTAGAGAAGCCAGGTCTTTGCTTTGCCACCTTGCTCCCCAACGACTACATAGGAAAAGGAAAACCTTTACTTCCCCGTGGGGATGCCGGGGGCCTGTCAGTATAATTAACATCCCCACCTTCTGGAAATCCTGTGCTAGGAATTCCCTCTTTTCTATCCCTCTCGTTTTCTGCCTTGTTCCTTTTCTTTCTGTCACCATCCTCTTGTTTTCTGCCTTGTTCCTTTTCTTTCTGTCACCATCCTCTTGGTTTTTTTTCTGCCTTTTTTGTCCATTCTCCTGTCTTTCCCCTGCAAGACTTAAAAAATAACCAGTCTCTCCCACGCCGAAGTAGGATGCGCTGGACCTGACTTGTCAGGCGCTTAACGGCAGCGCCACGCATTTTCACTCATGTGACAGACAACAGTAGTCTGAACGTTTGACGACGACGACGACGAGGAGGAAGAAGAAGAAGAGAAAGAAAACCTACTTTCAGGTTCTTTGGGCGCTGTGACTGGCAGGACGTCCAGATGCCTTCACTCTGCACACAGATTCCGGAGTTGGTTTTTCTTCTTCTCTCTTGAATTTCAGTTGCTGTGGGTCAAACCACGCTGTACTGCAGAGAACACTTCAGGCCCGCTTTTCCAAAAAGCGAGGTCGTACGTTGCTGGTTGATAACTAACATGCAACTCTAGACAGCGGTGAAGCTTGCAGGTCAGTTGGCAGAATCGAGTGAAACGTATCCCAAACTGAAGTTTAAAAAATTAATCTGATAATTTCGCTGACTCAAGTTAGAAACGGGGGTGGGGTGGGGGTAGCCCAGTGGCCAGAGCGCTGTGCTCGTGATCTGAAGACCCGGGATCGAGCCGCCACCAGCGAGGCGCTGCCCTTGAAGGATGTTGCGGGGAGAGGAGTTGGTGCTGGTGTTAGTTAACTCCAGGGAAAACCCACCCCCTCAAACGGACGTCAGGGGTCAGAGTGACGAGAGCTCCTCCACTCTGACTCAAACCACAAGGCTTACTTCTCCACAGGAAATTCCCTCTGCTTGTGTTCTGTTTCTTCTTCTTCTTCTTCTATCGAACGAGTTGAGGACATCATTATGTAATACAATGTCGGTGCCCAGCAGAGGTGGCACACCTTTAGGATTGCTAAAGACTGGAGACGTCTGTGCAGTGGAGAAGAGATGAAAGACCGACTATTATAGGTGTTGGCAGTGGAGAAGAGATGAAAGACCGACTATTATCGGTGTTGGCACTGAAGACCATTGTAGAAAAAAGAAGAGAGCTAGAGAGGTGTGGGGAACACCCCTCCCCCCCCCCCCCCCCCCCCCCCCAGCACAACATAGTGGAGGATATAGAGGACAGCTGGAAATTAGAAGACAGCTGGAGAAGTCCACTGTTGCTGACTCCCTTCCCCCCTCCAGCTTCCCCTCCACCACCATTATCCCCACTTGACCAGCCATACTTATTATTCCATTCATGTCGCCCCAGTAGCTTTCATTCATTCTGGCTACTCTGCTCTTCCTTCTTGTCTCGTTAACAACCCCCCCCCTCCCCCCAACACACACAATTACTCTCCCTCCAACACCCCCCCCCCCCCCTCCGCCTTGCTTTCTCTCTCTCTCGTCTCCCTCTCTCTCTCTCTCTATATATATATAGTTTTGTTGTTGTTGGTTTGGTCTGTTTGTGTACAGGGATGCAGCCTGTTTCTCGTCCTTCAGTCGCTCTCCTACGCAGGGGACAGACAGAAAGAATGTGGCCGGTGGTTGGTCACCACTCAGGCGTGGTGTACAGGCAGGCAGGCAGGGGGGTAGGGGGGAGCGTGGAGAGAAGAAAGAATGTATGTGTGTCTGTGTTATTGTTGTGGTGGTGGTGGTGGTGGTGGTTTTCTTCGATTTTACCTCTGTTCACTAGCAGTGATATCAAACCAGGTAAAGGGAAAAACCCGAAACAAAACCAAAACCACCGGCCTTGCTGCTTATTTAACGTGCACGATTTCAGAAAACAGGACAAACACACACGCGCGTTTTCGTGTATGTGTGTGTGCGCGCGCGCGCGTTTGTGTGTGTGAGTGGAGAGAGTGGGACGGAGAGATGGAAGGAGGAGGAGGGAGGGAGGGAGGAAGGGGGAGGGAGACAGACAGACAGACAGACAGAGAAGAGATACACAAAGGCAGGAAGACAGCACACAGACACATGCATAAACATAGTCGACAATGAAATCACTCAAATTGAACATAAACAGGCACTTCAGTTGTTTGAAATGTTTACACATTATCAAGTCAATGAAGGGGTGGGAGAGGATACTGCACACATCATTGGGTCACTGCAACACTTCAGAGAGACAACAAATCGATGAAGCTACTGACAGTGGAAAATGGGGTACTGACAGTGGAAAATGGGGTACTGACAGTGGAAAATGGGGTACTGACAGTGGAAAATGGGGTACTGACAGTGGAAAATGGGGTACTGACAGTGGAAAATGGGGTACTGACAGTGGAAAAATGGAGTACTGACAGTGGAAAATGGGGTACTGACAGTGGAAAATGGGGTACTGACAGTGGAAAATGGGGTACTGACAGTGGAAAATGGGCTACCGAATAGTGAAAACACAAGACCACACTCATCAAACAGATTGGACTGACAATGAAAAGTAAAACAATGAGATTACTGACGGTAAAGAGTGAAAATTGGGCTTCCGTCAGTGAAAAAGGAGCTGCCACTGACTGTCAAAGTGCCAGCCTTTTTCGCTGTGGGCAACAGGACAACACCCTCCCCCCTTTCAAATCACGATTTTATGCTATGTCCACCGGTTGTGTGTGTGTGTGTGTGTGTGTGTGTGTGTGTGTGTGTGTGTGTGTGTGTGTGTGTGTGTGTGTGTGTGTCTCCGTTTTCACGGTGGTGCGTGCGTGCTTCCATAAAAGACAGGGCAACATTATCATGAAGTGAAAGGGAACCTCAGAAGACAGGCCAGGTGCTGACGTGGGTGGCCTCTTCAGGTGTCAGTCCATAAAACAGCTGAGATTTCTCCTGCCAGCTTATAGACATGGAAGGAGAAAGGATGCTATTCTTCTCATTCTTTTACCGCAGTTTGCTTCCAACACAGCTGTCACTGGCGGTTGTCACTGCTCTGCAGCTAGCTTGGTCTGGCTTTGCTGGTTGAGTGCATTTGGGGATCATGCAAGTATCCGAACAGGCTCCCAACCTCCCGCCCTGCATTGGTGTTCATTTTTCTTAGGTTGGCAGCTTTTAAAAATATTCTTGGGTGGTTTTCGTGTTGATGTTTGGTGTGTGTGTGTGTGTGTGTGTGTGTGTGTGTGTGTGTGTGTGTGTGTGTGTGTGTGTGTGTGCGCGCGCGCGCGCGCGCGTTTTTTGTTGTTGTGTTGGTTTGGAATACCTAGATTTAACCAATCTACTGTTGGCCGCCGCTCTTTCTCTATTTCAGGTCCATCGACCTGGAATGAGCTCCCTCTCTCTCTTCGCCAGAAGCCTAGCTATGACACTTTTAAATCAAGCCTCAAGACATATTTATTTCAAACCTAAGATTTCCCCCCTCCTGTCTCATATCAGAACTATCCCACCCTTCACTAACCCATGTCCTATCACCCTGCTAAAGTATAGGACCTGTTGTGGTGTGTGTGTGTGTGTGGTGTGTGTGTGTGTGTGGTGTGTGTGTGTGTGTGTGTGTGTGTGTGTGTGTCTTTTGAAAAACATTTGACTATTGCAATTTTATTTCATAGATTTGGTCTGCAGTACCATGTTTGTAATATCTGTTTGAACTATTGATTATTTGTCATTGGTTGTATGACTGTGTAAGATTAGGTCAAATGCATGCGCTTTGATTTGTCTTTGCAAGATATAGCGCTATATAAGTTCCATTTATTATCATTATTTGTTTATATAATGTGTATTTTTGTCTGTAGTTCTTCCAATATTGTAGCCCTTTATGCGCTTACGATATTATGTTTGTTTATTTGTTTTTGTTTGCTCATCTGTGAGTATCTGCGTGTCTACCTTTTTTCTTGTGTGTTCGCATCTCTCTTTATCATGTGGCCTCCGACTTGTCTTCCTTTCTCTTCCCCTTTCCGTCCTGTTTGTTGTTGTTTTCTTTTTCCACTATGGTCTGGGTATTGCTGTTTTTGTTCTCTTGTTGTTTTTGGTGGGTTTATTTTATTTCTTTTTGAGCATTTTGTTTATATTTTGTGCTTTTGTTTTAGTTTTTTGTTTGTTTGTCTGATTTTCTTTTCTTTTCTCTTGTTGTTTGTTTGCAGCTGTCAAACCCGTAGACCGAGAATAAAGCTCAGCGTGCCTGTCCCGGGCCAATCCTGGAAATAAATCTGACACTGGTGTCACGGACTGATAGATGTCACGTCTACTGCTTGTGTGTCAGCAGCAGATCTCAGTCTATGGGAACTTAAGAGCAAGGAGCTGCCAAGAAACCTATCCTCTCCCTGCTATATCTTTGGGTTTCGCTTTTCCTTTAGTACCTGCCTCTTCACTTAAATGTTGTCATGGTTGTGGTGATGGATAATATGGTAGTTGAGGTGTGTTCTTATTGAACACAGTCATGACACCGTTCTGTATGTTTGTTGCTAGCTGTTGTCGGTGGAGTGATGACAGCTGCGGCCTGTTTCTGTTGAACTTTTCTGTTCTGGTGTTTTATCATAGCTGTTGTTGTTGTTGTTGTCGGACGTACGCATCATTAAATATGTTGGTATGCTCTGGTTGTAGTTGTTTGTAATTACAGTTGTTTTCGTCTTCGTTTTCTGATACAGAAATGAGATACTTGATGTGTAGGGAAATATGGTTGTTTACGTCTGAGTTGTTGTCTGTAGGGAAATACGGTTGTCCGTGTTGTTGTCTGTAGGGAAATACGGTTGTTTATGTCTGTAGGGAAATACGGTTATTTACGTCCGAGTTGTCTGTAGGGAAATACGGTTTTTATGTCTGTAGGGAAATACGGTTGTTTATGCCTGTTTTGTTGTCTGTAGGGAAATACGGTTGTTTATGCCTGTAGGGAAATACGGTTGTTTATGCCTGTTTTGTTGTCTGTAGGGAAATACGGTTGTTTATGCCTGTAGGGCAATACAGTTGTTTATACCTGTAGGGCAATACGGTTGTTTATGTCTGTAGGGAAATACGGTTGTTTATGCCTGTAGGGCAATACGGTTGTTTATGCCTGTAGGGCAATACGGTTGTTTATGCCTGTTGGGAATACGGTTGTTTATGCCTGTTTTCTGACTGTAGGGAAATACAGTTGTTTATGCCTGTAGGGAAATACGGTTGTTTATGCCTGTAGGGAAATACGGTTGTTTATGCCTGTTTTCTGATTGTAAACTGTGACACTGGGACGAGTGCTCAGCGGTGGTGGTGAGGTGAAAGGGACGCGAGGTGAAAGGTCACGCCTAAAGATGGGCAGTAGTTGGGGGTGTAGTGTATTGTGTTTATTGTGCTGTGTTGTGTTGTGTTGTATTGCGTTGTGCTGTATTGTACTGTACTGTGATGAACGCCACTTTTCAACAACATCTTTGCAATCTTGCCCGTTTGCTTCTTTTTTCCTTTTCCTTCCTCTAAATTATGTTTTCCATGTCACTCTGATTAAGAATGATAACAACACTGAACGTTGTCATGAATACAACATGTATTCTGTCCACCATTCGTCATACTAACGATGTGTTTTCAGCACAATATAAGCTCTAAGTGTGTTGTTGCTATGGTGCTGCTGATTGCTGTTCTGTTACATGTAAAATGCTATGTTTAATAAATTCTATCGAAATCAATCACAGCAGATAGTCTCTCTGAGTGAAGCACTGGGCTAAATGCTTGGTGATGCGTCGCCACTAGTACAGCGCCACACACTTTTTATCGCTGGGGTCTTTCTTGTTTGCCATTCATCCTTCCTCCGAGATGAGCTCTAGTCATACCCCCCCCCCCCCCCCCCCCCACTTTGCCAAGGAAAATGGCGTTCTTGTTCCCCTGGCGGCTTTTGTTTGGTTTGGGTCTTTTTGTTTCGTCTGTGTGTGTGTGTGTGTTGTGTGTTTGTGTGTGTGTGTGTGTGTTGTTTTGTTTGTGTGGTATTGATTGGGGGGGGGGGGGAGGTTGTTGATGGTGTCATTTTACGTATATTTTTAGATTTTTTTAATTTATACATGTGCTAAGTTGATGCATGTTGCACTCTCAGGGCTTCAGTGTATGATGTCATTCTTCGAAATACTAATACCCAGACCACCACTGATGGCTTAGTGTGTGGGTGATGTCCGGTCTGACATGAGACTCGAACCCGGGACCTTTCTCTTTCCAGACGGCACGTTATCGCTGAACCAGCCGTCCACAACAGATCTTGTGTCCCCCCCCCCCCCCCCCTGGCGGTGTCTAGATCCTCTTCATCTCTCAGGCACCTTTGCTGCTGCTGTTGTTGGTGTTGTTGTTGTTGTTGTAGCTGTTGACAGTGGGTTGTATTATAAAGATGTGACGGACATAAACATCTGATTTCCTCCCGTGGCTGTGTTTTCGTGTCTACCTCCCTTGATCCGCGCGTTGACTCCGTTGTTGTTGATGATGTTGTCGTTGTTGTTGATGATGATGTTGTTGTTGTTGATGTCGATGATGATGTTGCTGATGTTGATGTTGTCGATGATGATGTTGTTGTTCATGTTGAAAGTGAGTAGTATTAGGTCTATGTCACAAACATCTTGTTTACCTTCCTGACAGTATTTTTACCTCCAATTGTTTTGACCTTCCCCCTCCCACCCCTTTCTCTTATTCATCTTCTTTTTTCTTAAGTGTCTCCTTTTGACGTGAACTCTATACCATAAACTTCCACGTCAGAAGCCAATTTCCGTTAATGACACTTTGATGGCGAACCACGCGTCTTTGGTCTCACGACCAGTCTGAAAGAAGAGTCAACCAGCCGTCACATTTCTCGTGCGGAACAGTAGCTCCCTTCTCTCTCTCTCTCTCTCTCTCTCTCGGTTGGCTCACACAAGGTATGGTTTCTCATCAGTGACACCGATGTATGGCTTCTCAACAACGATAATAGAAGAAGAAATGAATGAATGTATTCTCAACAACGATAATAGAAGAAGACATGAATGAATGTATAAACAGTCATTAGTTACATAAATATTTCATTGGAATAACGTCCTCTGCTGAAGTACAGACAAAACTAGTGGCATGTATTAGAGCGAGAAAGGGATTTATTAAATTTTATTCATTCATTCATTTATCATTCTTTTATTTAGACGATAATGGAATCAGTACTCATGTGCTTTTATATATCCAGTCCCCGTGTGCAGTCGGCTTTTGTAAAAGTTGTCATCCGTTTCCACCAGCATACAATGGCCTACTCTTCCAAAAGGTGATACAGTTTTTAACATGAGCGCAAGATATTCTGCTTGCGTTTACACAGGAGACCTCGGTTCATAGTCTCATCCGAAGGACTTTCGAGGAAGTGGGGAGGGGGAGAGGAGGGAGAGAGAGAGAGAGAGAGAGAGAGAGAGTAGAGAGAGAGAGAGAGAGAGAGAGAGAGAGAGAGAGAGAGAGAGAGAGAGAGAGAGAGCACACGGACGGAGGGAGAGACAAAGGCTTTAGTTATTCTCATTAGCCAGTTTTTCTATGTATGTATAGAGACTTCGCCTACACAACTGACACCAGTTCTTTATTTAATCAGTCTACTTGTTCTGTCCGTTTTGTGGTCGCCATCCCCGCCCCCCCTCCTCTCTCTCCCTTCCCCATCTATCTCCTCTCCTCCGCCTATCGTCTCTCTTCTCCGCTCAGTTCCCCCCCACCCTCTCTGTCTGTCTCTTTCCCTCCCTCCTCTTCTTTTTTCTTCCCCCTGTCTCCCGCCCCTCCCCCCCCCCCCCCCCCCCCCCCTTCTCGGTGTTCTTTTCGTCTGTTCACAGCTTTATTAGTTGTATGTATCTCCTGACTAAGAGCCAAGACCAAAGTCCAGCTGAGGTGCCTGCATGGCTGCCTCTTTGCAGAGGACGCAGCAGTAACCGCCCACTCAGCTGAGGACCTACAGCAGCTCATGACTCGCTTCAGCGATGCCTGCCAAGACTTCGGGATTACCATTCTATCTATCTATCTGTCCCGTAGTCTGACGACCGTGGGGGCACCCTCAAAGACTCAGCAACCAGTTCCCTCCATTCTTCTCTCTGTTCTGCCTTTCTCAGGGTTTTGTTGAGTTCTAGGCCTGTCCATTCACTGATGTTATCCTCCCAGCTCTTCCTTGGTCTGCCTCTTCTTCTTCCTCCTTGGACAGTGCCTTGCAAAACTGTCTTTGTAATTCCTTGGGATCTTGTGACATGCCCATACCACTTAAGTTTACGCTTTTTCACGATCGTTAGAAGGTTCTCATAGGGTCCAATGGTTTGCTGGATTCTGTTATGCACGCTTTCGTTGCTTATGTGGTCTTTGTAGGAGATGCCAAGGAGTCTCCGAAAGCATCTCATCTCCACTGCCTGTACTCTCCTCTCCAAATCTGCAGTCAGGGTCCATGATTCACAGGCATACAGAAATATGGATATGACAAGGGAGCGCATTAGTCTGATCTTGGAGATAAGTGAGATATTCTTATCTCTCCAGATGGTGTTTAGTTTTGACAAAGCTGTTATTGTCTGTGCAGTCCTGCATACTACTTCTGGCTTGGATCCCTGGTCGGATACAATGGCTCCCAGGTACTTGAAGCTTTGAACTGTTTCCAGCTTCTGGTCATTAACCCTGATATCAGTGCTAATGCCGTTGGTGTTATTAGTCATCAGTTTGGTCTTCTCTGCACTGATTTCCATGCCGTATGTTTTGGAGGCCTTATCCAAGTGTTCTGTTAGGCTGGCAAGCTCTTTTTCTGATCCTGCTATTCCATCAATGTCATCTGCGAAGCGGAGGTTTGTGATCGTTCTGCCACCAATGCTGACTGATCCTTCATGATGTTCCAGTGCATCAGCCATGATTCTCTCAAGGAAGATGTTGAAAAGGGTGGGTGAGAGTAGACAGCCCTGCCTTACTCCAACTGTTGTTCGAAACCATTCTCCAATGTTGTTGTTGTAGTACACTGCACTGGTGGCCTCCCTGTACAGCTGTTTGATGACTCTGATCAGGTTTGCATTGATGCTGTACAAGTTCATGGTTGCCCACAAAGCTGCATGCCACACCCTGTCAAATGCCTTCTTAAAATCGATAAATACGTGGTATAGGTCTTGTTGATGTTGAAGGTACCGCTCACATAGTATTCTGAGGTTGAATATCTGTTCTGTTGTGCTGCGCCCTGCTCGGAAACCTGCTTGTTCCTCAGCAATGATGGTCTCTGCTTGTGGCTTCAGTCTATTCAATATTATCTGCAGCATGACCTTGCTTGGGTGACATATGAGGCTGATTGTGCGGTAATTATGGCATTGTTGTAGATTTCCTTTCTTGGGGAGGGTGATGATGAGCGACTGCGTCCATGGTGTTGGCCATTTTCCTGTCTGCCAGATCTTGTTGCAGATTCTTAGTAGGGCGCTGATCATGGCTTCCCCTCCAGCTTGGACCAACTCAGCTGGAATGTTGTCAGCCCCTGCTGATTTCCCCTTTTTCAGCGATCTGACTGCTGTTTCCACTTCTTCTCGGAGGATAGGGTGACTGTCTGTGTCTTTGCTTTCGGGTACATTAAGGACTTCTGGATCTCCTGCGGTTCTATAGTTATACAGGTCGGAGCAGTATTCTGTCCATCTGTTCAGAATATCCTGGTCGTCAGTGAGACACTTCCCATTTTTGTCTTGGATTGTTAAACCTTTTCTCTGTTTCGTGCTAGTCAGGTCTTTCACCAGCTGATATGCTTTCTTGCTATTGCTTTTCTTGATGTTCTCTTCAATGTCTTGGCACTGTTCACCGATCCATTTCTCTTTTGCCTCCGTCATGGACTTCCTGATTCTTTTGTTGACTGCCCTATATTGTTCTGCTCTTTCTTTTGTTTCATTTTTCTTTTTCTTCAACTCTCTACGCTTGTCG
>CM054143.1:667513-745013 GCA_028751875.1 Rapana venosa | reverse complement strand
CTGCATGGGCAACAGCTTGCCCTCCATACTGACTTACCCAGGCTTTGCGCTGTGGAGTATAAACACCTAGAGCGCAACTCCATAGTCTTACCACAAGACTGACATCTGTGCGAATGCACAAAAGACATCCTACGTGCATGTTAAAACCCGTTCTGCCTTTCGAAAGAGTAGACCATTGCGTGCCGGTAGGATCGGATGACTAGATTTTTTTTTTTAAAAGCAAGCACACTTGTGTCATGTTTATACATCATCCCCGAACGTGGAATGTGGCTACCTGAATGACGTGCAACAGGTCACATACACAACATCTCCAAACTGGTGAAGGCTGGAGCTCTGGCCGAGGGAGGAACAGGAGATTAACAACAAAAGTAAATTAAAAAAACAAACCTCAAACCAATTGTTGGAACAACAGCAAACAATTCAGCAGCAACATTCGCAGCAACATCATCACCACCAACAGCAGTAACCACTACAAAAGCGGCAGCAGCAGCAAGAAGAAGGAACAAGAATCAAACTGCTTAAGATTCTGCGCGTGCTTTGGCCCAGAGAACCCAGACGGCACCTGACCTGCAACTCTTCAGCAGTAGTCCCCCCATCATTTGCATCCTGATTTCATTTGACTTAACGTCTTTGGGTTTTTTTGTTTTGTTTGTTTGTTGTTGCTTTTTTTCCCCCCGTTTCTCGGCTAGAGCTCCGAAGTTCACCAATGGTGACAGTTTGTGTATGTGACGTTGTTTGTTTGTTTGTTGTTGTTGTTGTTGTTTTGGCCAACTATTAAAGTAGCAGCATTGCGACTTTCTAAACACCACGACAACCAGTGTGCATGCTTTAAAAAAAGTCATCCGTTCTCAACGCACGAAATGGCCTACTCTTCCGAAAGTGGAATGGGCTTGTACTATCAATTACAGCGCATTAGCGCAATGTGCAAGTATCTGTCCACTGACGCAACTTCCAAGCTTGTCACATCTCTCATTCTTTCAGGTTTAGACTATTGTAATTCTCTTTTGGTTGGCCTTCCAGCATCATCCATCCACTCTCTTCAATGCATACAAAACTCTGCAGCTCGACTGGTCCTAAGAAAGAAAAAAATCTGAACACATCACTTCTCTTCTGCGATCTCTTCACTGGTTGCCTGTCTCACAGAGACTGAAGTATAAGACCAATACCCTCTGTTTCAAATGTCTCCACAAATCTGCACCCTCTTATCTCTGTAATGTCTTCACCTGTATACTCCATCCCGTTTCCTTCGCTTAGCGGCAAATACTTTGTGCTTTCGAACACCCAGATTCAAACCAACAAGTTGGTCGTCGCTCTTTCTTTGTTTCTGGTCCATCCACCTGGAATGACCTCCCTCTTTCACTTCGCCCAAAGCCTTCACTTGATACCTTCAAATCCAGCCTCCAAACGCACTTATTTCCTACCTGACACTTTCCCCTCATATCTGTTCCTACTTTTCAACAGATCCTTCATCTCCTTTATCACCACCTAAGTGTGTGTGTGTGTGTGTGTGTGTGTGTGTGTGTGTGTGTGTGTGTGTGTGTGTGTGTGTGTGTGTGTGTGTGTGTGTGTGTGTGTGAGTGTTTGTGTATGAGTGTGTGTGTGTATGTGTACATAAATCTGAAAAATCTTATGTTATTTGAGGAAAGTTGCATGTGTGTAAATGATTTGAGTGCAGGCGCTTCGATTTGTTTGTTTTGCAAGATTCAGCGCTACATAAATTCCATATATTATTATTATTTAATGTGAGTGCAAAATGTTCTGCGTGCGTTCGCACACGGGGCCTGGGTTTACAGTGTCGCCAGAACGACTGTCAGAGCAGTGGAGTCGGTGCTGGTGTTTCCTGCAGGCGAAAGACGTGAGTTAAAAAGTCTCCTGCACGGGAGGGGGGAGTAGGGAGGAGGGAGGAGGGAGGAGGGAGGAGGGAGGAGGGAGGAGGGAGGAGGGAGGAGGGAGCCTGGGTGCTGCTGCCCCACCGCCCTCAGGTCACGAGCACAGCGCTCTAACCGCTGCACCCCCCCCCCCCCCCCCCTTCTAAAAGTTTCCTTACGGAGTCTTTGGCGCACTGATCTGAAGTGTGCAGCAGGTCGTGTGTCGTGGGTAAGTTTAACCTTGTGGTGGAACCTATCCTTGTTCAGATCGTAGAAAGCATGCTGGGCAAATCGTGTCGTGCATGCCACTGGCTCTAGCTGGTGTACCCGTTTACAAAAGGCGGATTTTTTTCTGTACGCGCAAGCAGGTACTCAATGTGTATGTGTATGTATTTTATTCTTTTATTTCGAGGATAATGGAAAAAGCACTCATGTGCTTTTTTCATCCAGTCCCCGTGTGTATGCAGTTTTGTAAATTTTGTCATCCGTTCCCACCGGCACACAATGGCCTACACTTCCAAAAAGCGGAACGGGTTTTAACGTGTGCGCAAGATGTTCTGCGTGCATTCGCATACGGGACCTCGGTTTATAGTCTCATCCAAAAGACTTTTGGGGAGAGTGGAGTCGGCACTGATGTTAACTCCAGAGGAAAAAAAATCCTCTTGAGCAAGAATAGAATCCGGGTCAGCAGATCATGAATACATCACTTTAACCACCAGGCTATCCCGTCCCCCTGTGTGTGTGTGAGTTGTGGTATGTGGTGTATTGGTGAGTGTGCATGTGTGGTGGGTTGTGGCATGTTGTAGTGTGAGTGTGATGTTGTGATGTGTGGATGTTAGTTGTGAATGTGTGAGTAGCCCCGCCGATCACATAGGCCATAATGGGGCTGTCACCTCTTAACATTTTAAATCTCAATACATGATTGAAATAATGAAATTGTGTGGTGGGAGAGAGAGAGAGAGAGAGAGGAGAGAGAGAGAGAGAGAGAGAGAGAGAGAGAGAGAGAGAGAGAGAGAGAGAGACAGAGAAAAGAGACGGACAGATAGGGGGGAGAAGAGGATAGGATAGGGAGAAAACTGAAAATGGAACACAGAGCAGCATGAAGAGTTCCGAAGACACAGACCGAATTACTGAAAAGCAACACAGTGTATAGTAATTTAACAACACAGGCACGGACAAGGATTGGATGGTGACGGGGTGGAGGGAGGGGGGGGGAGGGTCGAGGGGCATGACAATTAAAATAATAATTATGGAATTATGATAGCTCTTTGGATAGAACAACATCACACTTGTAATTCCGGGAAAACTGTGAATTCGGCTCCCAGTCGCCCTGACATTTTTCAAAAAAGCCGTCTACCTGATATTCTCATTTTCTCAAAGCACTGATTGATACGTCACAAACATTGATATTGATACGTCACAAACACTGATATTGATACGTCACAAACACTGATAACGATGCATTACAAACACTAATTGATTCGTTACAAACACTGAATGATATGTCACCAATACTGATACGACACAAACTGATTGATGTAACATAAACACTGATTGATGTGACACAAACACTAAATGATGTGACACAACAGTAATTGGCAAGTCAGATACTGACTGATACGTCACAGACACTGATATATCACATATACCGATTGATAAGTCACAGACACTGGCTAATACGTCCCCGACACTCATTGATACGTTACATATACTAATTGATACGTCCCAGACATTGATTGATACGTCCCAGACATTGATTGATATAACACAGATACCGATTGATACGTCACAGGTACTGATTGATACGTTATAGGTACTGATTAATACGTCACAGACATTGATTGATACGTCACAGACATTGATTGATACGTCACAGGTACCGATAAGCCTGCCTGCCTACTCATCCGTCGATCCGACGGGAGACTCCATCACTGATTGATACGTTACAGATATTGATTGATGCATCATAGATACTGATTGATACGTTACAGATACTGATTGATACGTTAGAGATACTGATTGATGCATCACAGATACCGATTGATACGTCAGGCGCTGATTGTGTCATGTGCGCAATGTTTTTGGTATGCACGTGTAACGTAGGTACTAGGTATGTAGGTGTCACGTGTGCAATAATTTCTGGTGTGCACGTGTGTTTTTATAGAAAAGTGGCCAAGCTTATTACTAAGTTACTACCAATATTTTCTGAGTGAAGATTGGGGCCTTTTCCCTGATTATGCAGTAGGGTTTCGTTTGTATTTATAATACAGAGATGACTGGATGTATTTATAATACAGAGATGACTGGATGTATTTATGATACAGAGATGACTGGATATATTTATAATACAGAGATGACTGGATGTATTTATAATACAGAGATGACTGGATGTATTTATGATACAGAGATGACTGGATGTATTTATAATACAGAGATGACTGGATGTATTTATAATACAGAGATGACTGGATGTATTTATAATACAGAGATGACTGGATGTATTTATGATACAGAGATGACTGGATGTATTTATAATACAGAGATGACTGGATGTATTTATAATACAGAGATGACTGGATGTATTTATGATACAGAGATGACTGGATGTATTTATGATACAGAGATGACTGGATGTATTTATAATACAGAGATGACTGGATATATTTATAATACAGAGATGACTGGATGTATTCATAATACAGAGATGACTGGATGTATTTATGATACAGAGATGACTGGATTCCCACTCACCACTTGGAATGGCCTGAATTCTCTCTTCACTACTGGGTGGTGATTGGCTCAATGTTCTACACTGAACTCACCCAAGTTGTACTTGTCAAGAATGAAGCTAACCTTCAACACTTCTGCCTGTGGCTGGGGCAGGTCTGGGATCTGACGATTGAGACTTCCCATCTAGCGAGGCTGGATGGACTTTGAGGTAATAGGTTTAAAATGTTTTTAACAGAAACTTGAATTTGTCAAGTTAAAAACTCATGAAGGAAACTAAGGAAAGAAATAAGAAGTGAGCCAAGAAAGTAGAAAACCAAAACCAAAAGAAGAATATATAGGTAAATGAATAAAAGAAAGTGGTAAAAGAAAGTACAAACGAATGATGGAAACAAGAGATTGTGAGGAAGGAAAGTGTAACTAATGACACACTAAGGCGACCTTCAAGGAATGAACCATCATGGGGGAATACAGGGCGAGTACAAGATGACTTGAGCTCTTTAACTTACTACGGCCCTGTTGTCATGTGGCAGAGGTACAGACCATTTCCGTATGAACAGTTGAGTAACGTGGGCAGCCTACAGCCCAGACGTGACTACCAATGAACACGTTGAGTAACGTGGGCAGCCTACAGCCCAGACGTGACTACCAATGAACACGTTGAGTAATGTGGGCAACCTACAGCCCAGACGTGACTACCAATGAACACGTTGAGTAATGTGGGCAACCTACAGCCCAGACGTGACTACCAATGAACACGTTGAGTAATGTGGGCAACCTACAGCCCAGACGTGACTACCAATGAACACGTTGAGTAACGTGGGCAGCCTACAGCCCAGACGTGACTACCAATGAACACGTTGAGTAATGTGGGCAACCTACAGCCCAGACGTGACTACCAATGAACACGTTGAGTAACGTGGGCAGCCTACAGCCCAGACGTGACTACCAATGAACACGTTGAGTAACGTGGGCAGCCTACAGCCCAGACGTGACTACCAATGAACACGGGTGTGAGTAAACGGGGGTTGGGCAGCCTACAGCCCAGACGTGACTACCAATGAACACGTTGAGTAACGTGGGCAGCCTACAGCCCAGACGTGACTACCAATGAACACGTTGAGTAACGTGGGCAGCCTACAGCCCAGACGTGACTACCAATGAACACGTTGAGTAACGTGGGCAGCCTACAGCCCAGACGTGACTACCAATGAACACGTTGAGTAACGTGGGCAGCCTACAGCCCAGACGTGACTACCAATGAACACGTTGAGTAACGTGGGCAGCCTACAGCCCAGACGTGACTACCAATGAACACGTTGAGTAACGTGGGCAGCCTACAGCCCAGACGTGACTACCAATGAACACGTTGAGTAACGTGGGCAGCCTACAGCCCAGACGTGACTACCAATGAACACGTTGAGTAACGTGGGCAGCCTACAGCCCAGACGTGACTACCAATGAACACGTTGAGTAACGTGGGCAGCCTACAGCCCAGACGTGACTACCAATGAACACGTTGAGTAACGTGGGCAGCCTACAGCCCAGATGTGACTACCAATGAACACGTTGAGTAACGTGGGCAGCCTACAGCCCAGACGTGACTACCAATATATTGTTGACTGAGCCTTCTGCTGTAGCAGAGGAAGACGCCTACGGAAAGAAGAAAGGAAACTTTTCGTAAATATCAAATTAACTCCCCTGAGAACATTCAGGGTGTTTGGTCATGCCTCGAAAGGATAGAAAACGTTAGTATAAAGACTTTGATAATAATAATAATACCATTATTATTATCATAGCACTGAATCTTGTAAAACAAAACAAATCGAAGTGCTTGCACTCAAATCATTTATGCGCATGCAACTTTCCTCAAATATCATGAATAGCAGATTTCAAATTAATGGGCGCGCATGCACACACACTTTGAAAGTATTGCTAATGTATGGCCACTTAATCAAACTATTGGCTACTGGTGAAATACTGATTTGCCTTGATCAAATTGAATGTATATGTGATGTGATATATTTATAACATGTGTTTACCAGGTGTGTGTGTGTATGTATGTATGTATGTATGTATGTATGTATGTATGTATATATATATATATATATATATATATATATATATATATCAGTATGTACCGAAGCCCCCAATCAAAATAGTCATTTCAGAGTTACGCATGGGTCAGTCACCTTCTACGTCTTGACAGGGGAGATGAGGCGCATATAGATTGTTTCTCAGACGAGGATGCTTATTCCTGGAGAAAAACACGAAAAATGAACGGGAAGTCTGCTTTTGTGTGAAAAAAAGGAAAGAAAAGAAAAAGATGAGAAAACGACATGCATTGCCTAGGACTTGCAGCGCCAGTCCCAGGAGGTGAAAGGCTGGAGACGAGGTGGTGTCGTTGTTGTTGTTGTTGTACCTGACAAAGTGACCCTGACACCTCCTAGCCTTGGCAGGGAACGCGGCCCTATAATTTCTTCTTCTTCTTCCTCTGCACAGACCACCACTTAACCAGGAGCTTGCCACTGAGAACGGAAACCGGCAAGTTTGCGAAAGGAAAAACGCCCAGCTGTAATCGATTATCAGCTTGGGGGTGGGTGGGGGGGGGGGGGGGGGGGGGCGGCGGAATTCGGTGCTGAATTTAGGATCAAAGACAGGTCGAAGAAGCGCCATCTCGAAAGGCAGTTAAGGTAGAGGGTGGGCTGGTGATGTGGGGGAGGGGGGGGGTCGTCTGGCTTCCTGTTACAAGCTGATTGACTTAACGGTTTTCCGGTGGCCTGGTGTGTAACCTGTGCTGAAAGGGAGGGGAACTTGTAGTGGTAAAGTGGCTTCTTTGTAGTCTTGTGTTGCTCTGGTTTCTGTTTGTTGTATATTATTGCAAAAGATTGAAAAATTCGTGACATAATTATTGAATAAGGTATACGACATTTTAGAGGGAGAGAGCGAGATTTACTATGGGGAGCAACAACAGTACAGACAAAATAGTACGCTATTATTTAAAATGAACAGTGACCACGGTTCTGTTACATGAATACCATCTTCACCCCCTACACACAATATCAGATCAGTTAAACCGAGTAGATCTTTGACGGGAAGAACTGGAGCAAAAACATCAGAAGAGGGAGAGCGAGATAAAGAAAGACAGAGGAGGGTGAGAGTGAGGTGGAAGGTGAGAACGAAGTTAAGAAGACAAAGACGAAGACGAAGAAGAAGAAGAAGAAGCACAACAGCAATAACTAGGAGGAACAGAAGAAGATGAAGAAGGAGGAGGAGGAGGGCGAAGGAAAAGTAAAGCTCCAGAATTTGTTTGTTTGTTGTTGGTGGGTTTTGTTTGGTTTGTTTTTTTGGGGGGGTCCAAATTCTTCATCCATAGTTCATATTTCCCTTTCTCTGGCAGCTGTTTTAGCGATTCATATCACACACACACACACACACACACACACACACCACACACCACACACACACACACACGCACCAGCGCTTTATTGACTTTCTCTATTTGTGTTGTGAGTAGGAGGAGGTCGGTCCAGCATCTTCACTTTCTTTCTTCTGCTGGAGGCGACGCCGTCAGCGTTTGTGGGTTTGCTGAGGGAGGGAAACAGAGGTGTGGTGGAGGTGGTGGTGGTGTGTGTGTACCGGAAGAGGGAGGGGGTGGAGGGATGTGGTGAAGGGGGTCTTGTCTAACGCCGCCTCCTCTCCATGAACAAAGCTGAAATCTCTCCTTGCCAACTGCTTTAAGAGTTGCTGGTCGGTGTGGTAGACATAGCCATCTCCTTTGAGGGGTGTTCTGCCATCTCTCTCAATACCGCCCCCCCCCCCCCCCTCCACCACTTTCTCACCCCCCAAAAAACACTCTTTGGCACCTCTTCTATCCTTTCCTTCGCGCTCTCCCCCCGTCTCTCTCGTGCCATGTGTTCTCTTTTTTTGGATTCAGACTCTGTTGTCTTTTTGTTCCAATCTGTTTCCTATTTTGTCTGCCTAAGCATGGCTGATCCCACGGCTTATTTTCTGTGTATTCTATTTTCTCTCTGTGTAATTACTTTGTGTAGGTTTTTTGTTGTTGCTTTCCGTTCTTGGCTAGAGCTCCAAGGTTCACTAATGGTGGTTGGGGGGGGTACGCGACCGTTTTTTCCTCCGTTATTTAGGTAGCTGCATTCGGGATAACGTCTTAACGCAACATCAGTGAGAAAAGAGAGATAGGGGGAGATAGAGAGAGGGGGGGAGGGGGAGAGGGGGGAAATAGAGAAAAAGAGAGATAGGGGGAGATAGAGAGAGAGAGTGGGGAGAGACAGAGAGCGCGGGGGAGAGAGACAGAGAGAGGGGGGAGATGAGAGAGAGAGAGGGGGGGGGAGAAGAGAGAGAGGGGAGATAGAGAGAGGGAGAGAGAGAAGGGGGGGAGAGAAAGAGAGGAGAGGGGGAGACTGAGAGAGGGAGAGAGAGAGAGGGGGGGGGGGAGAGATAGAGAGAGGGGGGGGAGAGAAAGAGGGGAGAGAGAGAGGGGGGGGGGAGAGATAGAGAGAGAGGGGGGAGAGATAGAGAGACAGAGAGAGGGAGAGAGAGAGATAGAGAGAGGGGGGGAGAGATAGAGAAAGGGAGATTGAAAGAGAGAAAGAAAGAGAATGAGAAGGGGGACAGATAGAGAGAAAGAGAGAATGGTTTATAAACTGAAAAGCCTTGGTCTCAGTTGAAGGGGAGCACATAATCATTACAATGCAAGCAATACTATACCAGGAATCGATCCACAAAACACACTAGGAAACAAAACAATGATTCAAGAATTAAGCAAAGTATTTCGCAATTTTAACTGCTTTATAAAAAAAAGACAAGAAGCTGACTAACAGTGATTCCTTGTGTACCTGAGAGAGAGAGAGAGAGAGAGAGAGAGAGAGGAGAGAGAGAGAGAGAGAGAGAGAGAGAATGTGGAGATAGAGAGATAAGAGAGAGAGAGAGAGAGAGAGAGAGAGAGAGAGAGAGGGGAGAGGAGAGAGAGAGAGAATGGGAGATAGAGAGATAAGGAGAGAGAGAGAGAGAGAGAGAGAGAGAGAGAGTGGAGAAGAGAGAGAGAGGAGAGAGGAGAGAGAGAGGAGAGAGAGAGAGAGAAGAGAGAGAGAGAGAGAGAGAGGAGAGAGAGAGAGAGAGAGAAGAGAGAGAGAGAGAGAGAGAGGAGAGAGAAGAGAGAGAGAGAGAGGAGAGAGAGAGAGAAGAGAGAGAGAGAGAGAGAGAGAGAGAGACAGAGAGAGAGAGAGGAGAGAGAGAAGACAGAAGGGAGAGAGAGACAGAGAGAAAGAGAAGAGAGAGACAGACAGAGCGAGACAGACAGACAGACAAAGACACGCACACACTACACACCGGTCGTGTATGCATTTATGTGTGTGATGTGCCACAGTTCCTTGTGGAGAGTTGTTTTTGCTTTGCAAATTGTCCCAGTTTGAAATTCATCTTGAAGCATTTTGCAAGTGGTTACCCTCTTCAAGACTGAACTGAACGGTATAATTGTGCACTTTTGACTGCTGAAAGTGTGAGGGCCAGAGAGAGAGAGAGAGAGAGAGAGAGAGAGAGAGAGAGAGAGAGAGAGAGAGGGGGGGGGGGGGGGGGGGGAGGGGTGTTCAAGCAGAGTTGCCGGTTAGCCGTGGAAAAAAAAGGAGCGAGTTGTTGATTCTCTACACTGAGAGAAGGCAAACCTGTTGCAGCAAAGAAGAGCAGTGCTCACTAAGAGAGAAATAAAGAAAGAAGAAGAAGAAGAAAGAAAAGAAGAAGAAGAAAGAAAGAAGAAGAAAGAAGAAGAAGAAAGAAAGAAAGAAGAAGAAAGAAGAAGAAAGAAAGAAGAAAGAAAGAAAGAAGAAGAAAGAAAGAAAGAAAGAAAGAAAGAAAGAAAAGAAAGAAAGAAAGAAAGAAGAGAAGAAAAAGAAGAAGAAGAAAGAAAAGAAAAAAAGAAAGAAAAAGAAGAAGAAGAAGAAGAAGAAGAAGAAGAAGAAGAAGAAAGAAGGGCACGTGTGTACCTGAATGAAGCCGTATTACCGTGTTGGAGGCGCCAGTGTAGCGGTGAACAGACAAGAGTCATGAATGGACCAGTTGACGACGTCCTGGATGAAACCCGTTTGAGAATGAATGGAGGGAGCAAGGGGAGGTGAACGAAAGAATGAACCAAGGAAGGAACGATCAGAGTGCCAAACAAAATAAGGAGGACACTATCTATCAATCTATCTAGTTATGCCATTGAAAAGTCACTTAAAGAGGCAATCCTATACTCCTCCACTCCCATATGAAGGAGAATGAGTTGGTGGGTGAATAAAGAAATAGAGAATGAATAAGTAAAAGAGGGAAGGAAGGAAGGCAAGAAAACAACAACAACAAAAGGCAAGAACCCAGACCTGGAACAAACAGTTGTAACGGCCTTACAATATAAAAAGCGTGTTTGGATGTGTGTTGTAAATACGTGCGTCCATAGATGCCATGCGTGCGTGAACAATACAGAGGTGGTTGTTTGCATGGGCACCGCATGTACGCACACACACACGCATAATTGACACATTAATAAGAAAGTATGGGAGGACATTACCACCTCAAAACTGCCTTACGCTGATAAGTCTAATCTTCCTGTCGTGTTTACTGTAGGATTGAAGCGGAAAGAGTTATACCCTTCACGAGAAAAAATGGATTGTGCAGCTACGATACTCTGGAATGCGCAGATACCTGTGTCAATACATCATTTTTATGCAAGGGCCGAATGCCTCGGTCGTTTTGATCCAGTCTCGCGGCAGAAAGATGATGGAAATGTGTACGGCTCTTGTGACTATTGCACAGAAAGGAGCAATTACGTTTAACTTGGAACGAAATCGGGTCTTTTGGACAGGAGAGTTGAAGCGTTCGTTTACACAATAGTGTGAAATGATAAAAGCCGAATGTATGATACTAATACCTAATAGTTTAAAAACAAGGGAGAATTACAAACAACCATGCAAGACAAAGCAGGGAAATGCCTCACAGAGGATCAGGATATTTTAAAGAGGTAGACAGAGTACTGCCCTGAATTGTACACACACACAGAGCAAGAGGAGACCCCAAGGTATTAGATGACCCTGCACCAACCAACAACAACAGCAGCTACCCATCCTACGGGAAGAAGTGGAAAGTGCAGCAACAAATCACTAAAGAGGGAAGTCGGCAGGAGTGGACAACATTCCCTCAGACCTGGTCCAGGCAGGAGGAGAGGCCATGACAGAGGTGTTACTCTCCATCTGCAATAAGATCTGGTGGACAGGCAAGTGGCCAACAGCTTGGACACAGTCCCTGACTATCACTCTCCCGAAGAAAGGCAACTTACAACTGTGCCAAAACTACCATACCATCAGCCTGATCAGCCATCCAAGTAAAGTCATGCTCAGAATCCTCCTGAACAGACTAAATTTGATTTGTTTTTTGCAAGATATAGCGCTATATAAATTCCATGTATTATTATTATAATGCCAACCTGATCAGAACCATTGAATGCCTCTATGACAAGGCAACCAGCGCAGTCTACTATGACATCAACATAGGAGATTGGTTCCGAACCACAACTGGAGTACGCCAAGGGTGTCTGCTCTCTCCCACCCTCTTTAACATCACAGAGAGAAGAATGGCTGAGGCACTTGAACATCATGAGGTAACAGTCGGCATTGGAGGCAGGACAATTGCAAACTTAAATTTGCCGACGACATCGACGGCCTAGCTGGAGAAGAGCAAGAGCTAGTCAACCTGGAAAATTACCATGATGAAGCCTCTTTGGCATATAGCATGCAGATCAGTGCAAAGAAAACCCAGCTGATGACAAATAGTGCCAATGGCATCAGCACTGACGCAATGGCCTACTCTTCCGAAAGGCAGAACGTGTGCACAAGATCTTCTGTGTGAGTTCGCACAAGAGACGTCGGTTTACAGTCTCATCCGGAGGACTTTCGGCACGGTGGGATCGGTAGTGATGTGACCTCTAGGCGGAAAAGAGCTCGGAACGGCCGTCGCAGTGGTGGTTCGAACCCGCGCTGTCAGATCGCGAGTTTCACGCTGCGACCACTCGACTATCACCCCCCCCCCCCCCTGCTGTAGCTGAACTAAGGCGAGAAGCCAAAGCTTTGATGTCGTACAGCGTATGTGTAAAAGAAGGCATCAGGATCACCCTACATTGATGTCGTATAGTGTGTGTGTGTGTGTGTGTGTGTGTGTGTGTGTGTGTGTGTGTGTGAAAGAAGGCATCAGGATCACCATACATTCAGCGGTAATGTACCGTAGGGTGGCGCGACACTGAAGGTGTAGAATATAGTCCATCTCTTTTAAAAAATTGTTTTAAAGACATGATTGTGCATAATATTAACATACTTGTCCATTGTGTCAGACTGCAATACATTTGACCCGCTGAGGTCATTCAATCTGCATTACCACCGCCTCTCCCCCTTCCACTACGGTTTCCTGCCTGTCAATCTGTTGGGTTTTTTTTTAATGTTGTGCAGTGCTGTGCCGTGCAATGTGGCGTGGTGTGGTTTATTTATTTATTTTTGATTTTGAGAATAATGGAAAAAGCACTAATGTGCTTTTTTTTAAAAAAATCCAGTCCCCGTGTTCTTTCTGAGGACTAGTCTAGCTACAGAGTTTTGAATACGTTGAAGGGAGTGGATAGATGATGCTGGCAGACCAGCCAGAAGAGAATTGCAATAGTCCAGATGTGAGAGAATGAGAGATGTGACTAGTTTGGATGTTGCATCTGTGGAAAGGTACTTTCGAACTGCACTGATGTGCTGCAATTGATAGTAGCATAACTGGCAGGTTTGGGTGATGAATTTTTGCATGGAGAGTGTGTTGTCGATAACAATCCCTAGATATGTCACAGCAGTGGATAGAGGGACAGACGTATTGCCGATTTCTATTAAAGCTGTTGTAATGGAAGAGAGTTTGTGTTTGGTCCCTACTAGCATGGCTTCGGTTTTATCTGCATTTAGCTGTAGCTTGTTCTGTATCATCCAATTTTGGATATCTTGAAGGCAGTAGGCCATATTAATCAAGAGAGAAGGCAAATTTTCAGGAGTATCACTGCTAAGATTCTGAGAGTCACCTGCATAAAAGTGATGGCTGATCTGATGACGCTTAATTATATGTGAAAAAGGAGGAGTGTTGAGAGTGAAAAGAACAGGGCCAAGAACTGATCCCTGTGAGACTCCACATTCCAGTTTGGCAGGTGTTGATTGAATCTTGTTTACTGCAACTGTATGGAATCGGCTGTAAGGTATGAACTGAACCAGGTGAGGGCTGTGCCTTTAACACCAAACATATTTTGGAAACAGGAGAGAAGAATTGAGTGGTCTATAGTGTCGGAGGCTGCAGATAAGTCGAGAAGAGTGAGAGGGGAGATTTTTCCTGAGTCAGACGAGTGTAAAAGCGTGTTTAAGGTATGGACTAGGGTGGTTTCGGTGCTGTGGTTGACGCGGTAGGCAGATTGAAAAGGGGGAAGAAGACTATTTGAGTAAAGATGTCTGTTAAGTTGATTCTGAACAGCTTTTTCAAGGACTTTAGAGATGAACGGTAGGTTGAATACAGGTCTATAATTCAAGTGTTAGGATCGAGGTTGTGCTTTTTGAGTAGTGGTGTAACTACTGCAGTGTTGAGAGCTGTTGGAACAATTCTGAAAGAAGTGATGAGTTTACTATTTTTGTGATAGTGGGTATAAGCTGTGGAAGGCACTGAGTGAAAAGAGAAGCAGGTATATGATCAAGATCACATGATTTTATTGTCATTTCTTTCAGAATCGTCTTGATTTCTTTCTCGCTTGTTGGATGAAAGAAAAGGAGAGAAGTGCCAGTGAATTGGGGATCAGGAGGCATAGGGTAGAAAGATGTCTGATCCAATCTGGAATGAATGTTGCGGATTTTATCAGAGAAGAAAGAGAACATAGCAGGAAGTTCAGAGGGGCTGTGGGACAGTAGTCAGTGGGCTTGCCTTTGCAGATCCGAGGAGAGTTGATGTGAGGGGAAAAACAGATTTCATGGACGTGGTATCAAGAACTCGAGCAGAGTAATAGTTTGTCTTTGCAAAATGAATCAAGGTTTTGACTTTTATTTGTTTTCGCAAGAGCTGTTAGTTTATTTCAGTTTTTGTTTTTCGCCATTGCCGTTCTAGTTGGCGTTTGCGCTTTGCGACCAGGATATCGTGAGTGTACCATGGGGCGCAGGGCCTATCAGGCAGGAAACGGTCAGTGGGAGGTGTATGATCATCAAGCAGTTGGCTAAGAACCGTGTTGTAGTTTTTAGAAGGGTCAGTGTGATCAGGGATTTGTGATAGACGTTCAGCAGCTTGTGAAGCGAAAGAGAGTGTCAATGGTCTTGAGATAACGACGGGTGACACGCTTTTTCTTTTTGATAGGCCTTGCAATGTTGATCAAGAAAAGAATGGCAGAATGATCAGGAACCACTTCATTAGTGACAGATACAGATTGACGAGATCTTGTGAAGCATCGCCAATGACTAATTAGCCAGTCTAAGATATATATGACCTGATCTGTGAGTTGGTTTGTTTACCAGCTGGGAAATAGAGTGGTTAGACAGAGAAAGAGAAAAATGCTTTACATCAGAGAAGACTGGTTATCCAAGTGTAAATGCACGCACCTACACCCACCCTCCCCCTTTCCAGCCCCCTCCCCCGCCCCTCCCCCACTCAAAACACACTCTCCCTCAACACAGACAGAGACAAGTGTATAGGAGATGCATCCACTCACCTGTGAAGAAGAGACACAGAGACAGGTGTATAGGAGATGCATCCACTCACCTGTGAAGAAGAGACAGGCCAAGACTAGCAGCAGCAGTATCCGCACAGCAGAGAACTGTGGCCCCATGGTGAATTGGGGGAGAGGCCCAGAACACCCCAAGGTCTGCTGGGAATGAAAAACGGAAGGACTGTCCTCAAAGTAGCAGTAGTAGCAGTGTTGGTAGTAGTAGTAGTAGTAGTAGTAGTAGTAGTAGTAGTAGTAGAAGCAGCAGCAGCAGCAGCAGTAGCAGTGTTGGTAGTAGTAGTAGCAGCAGCAGCAGTAGTAGTAGTAGCAGCAGAAATAGTAGTAGTAGCAGGTGTAGTAATAATAATAATAATAATAATAATGTATGGAATTTATATAGCGCTGAATCTTGTAAAGCAACAAATCAAAGCGCTCAGATTTTATTTCATACCACTTTAAGTCACGGCAGATTTCTCTCCGTGAAATTCGGGCTGCTCTCCCCGGGGAGAGCGGGAGAACGCGTCGCCACTTAGCGCTGCGCCACCCTTTCACCCTTTTTTTTTTTCTTTTTTTTTTCTGCAGCTGTATTTGTTTCCCTATCAGAGTGGCTTTTTTCTAAGAATTTTGCCAGGGACAACTCTCTTGTTGCCGTGGGTTTTTTTACGTGCGCTAAATAATTACGTGTAACACACGGGACCTCGGTTTATCGTCTCATCCGAAAGACTAAGTAGCAGAAATAGTAGTAGTAGCAGAAATAGTAGTAGTAGTAGCAGAAATAGTAGTAGCAGAAATAGTAGTAGTAGCAGAAATAGTAGTAGTAGCAGTAGTAGTAGTAGCAGTAGTTGTAGTAATCTCTTAGACCCAAACTGGACACTGCGCCAAATTCCCCTTATACCGGCCAAATTCCCCTGACACCAAATTCCCCGTATACCAAATTCCCCTTATACCGTGGCCACAACCAAATCCACTGAGGAGTTGAAGTCCAATAGAAGTAAAGATTGAATGGCTGGATGAATCATTGGATCGATGATGACTGTTTTATTTAACGTTTTTTCACTGATTGTGATTGAAGAGGGAAGAAGGATTAAAGGCTGTGGAGTACTTTTGTTATCTTGGAAATGGATAAACAGATTTTCACTTTTGCTTAAATACCCATAGCTGCGACGAGTTATTTTCTTACTCCTCGATAACTGCAACGAGTTATTTTCTGACCCCTTAACGTCCGCTATGGGTTATTTTCTGACTCCTTAACGTCCGCTATGAGTTATTTTCTTACTTCTCAATGACTGCGATGAGTTATATTCTTACCCCTCAATGACTGCGATGAGTTATATTCTTATCCCTCAATGACTGCGGCGAGTTATTTTCTCACTCCTCAATGACTGCTTTGAGTTATTTTCCGACCCCTTAACGGCCGCTATGAGTTATTTTATTACTCCTCAATGACCGCGATGAGTTATTTCCTTACTCCCCAATGACTGCGATGAGTTATTTTCTTACTCCTCAATGACTGCGATGAGTTATTTTCTTACTCCTTTAACATCCGCGATGAGTTGTTTTCTTACTTCTCAATGACTGCGATGAGTTGTTTTCTTACTTCTCAATGACTGCAATGAGTTATTTTCTTACTTCTCAATGACTGCGATGAGTTATTCTCTTACTTCTCAATGACTGCGATGAGTTATTCTCTTACTTCTCAATGACTGCGATGAGTTATTCTCTTACTTCTCAATGACTGCGATGAGTTATTCTCTTACTTCTCAATGACTGCGATGAGTAATTTTCTTACTCCTCAATGACTGCGATGAACTGCTTTTCTCACTCCCAGAAGCCCTCAGTAATATTTTACCACTTTAAGACGGCACTGAATTAGTTCCTTACCACCAATGGTAAATTAATGTTATCTAAATGGCTCTCATTTTTAAAAGTTAAGATTTCTGTGAACATAGTGTCTCGTTTCTGGCGATATGTATACAATGTTCCTCTTGATCAATTTTCGAAGATTCCAAAACTTATGGTGACTATCATTTTCTCATTGGAACGCTGAAGTGATCATTATTTCCTCATTGGAAGGCTGGAGTGATCATTATTTCCTCATTGGAAGGCTAGAGCGATCAATATTTCCTCATTGGAAGGCTGAAGGGATCATTATTTCCTCATTGGAAGGCTGGAGTGATCATTATTTCCTCATTGGAAGGCTGGAGTGATCATTATTTCCTCATTGGAAGGCTGGAATGATAAATATTTCCTCATTGGAAGGCTGGAGTGATCATTATTTCCTCCTTGGAAGGCTGGAGTGATCATTATTTCCTCATTGGAAGGCTGGAGTGATCATTATTTCCTCATTGGAAGGCTGGAGTGATCATTATTTCCTCATTGGAAGGCTGGAGTGATCATTATTTCCTCCTTGGAAGGCTGGAGTGATCAATATTTCCTCATTGGAAGGCTGGGGTGATCAATATTTCCTCCTTGGAAGGCTGGGGTGATCATTATTTCCTCCTTGGAAGGCTGGGGTGATCATTATTTCCTCATTGGAAGGCTGGAGTGATCATTATTTCCTCATTGGAAGGCTGGAGTGATCAATATTCCCTCATTGGAAGGCTGGAGTGATCAATATTCCCTCATTGGAAGGCTGGAGTATTCATTATTCCCTCATTGGAAGGCTGGAGTATTCATTATTCCCTCATTGGAAGGCTGGAGTATTCATTATTCCCTCATTGGAAGGCTGGAGTATTCATTATTCCCTCATTGGAAGGCTGGAGTGATAAATATTTCCTCATTGGAAGGCTGGAGTGATCAATATTCCCTCATTGGAAGGCTGGAGTGATCATTATTTCCTCATTGGAAGGCTGGAGTGATCAATATTTCCTCATTGGAAGGCTGGAGTGATCATTATTTCCTCATTGGAAGGCTGGAGTGATCATTATTTCCTCATTGGAAGGCTGGAGTGATCATTATTTCCTCATTGGAAGGCTGGAGTGATCAATATTTCCTCATTGGAAGGCTGGAGGGATCAATATTTCCTCATTGGAAGGCTGGAGTGATCATTATTTCCTCATTGGAAGGCTGGAGTGATCATTATTTCCTCATTGGAAGGCTGGAGTGATCAATATTTCCTCCTTGGAAGGCTGGAGTGATCATTATTTCCTCCTTGGAAGGCTGGAGTGATCAATATTTCCTCATTGGAAGGCTGGAGGGATCAATATTTCCTCATTGGAAGGCTGGAGGGATCAATATTTCCTCATTGGAAGGCTGGAGTGATCATTATTTCCTCATTGGAAGGCTGGAGTGATCATTATTTCCTCATTGGAAGGCTGGAGTGGCGAAGAAGGTTTGTTCTTGAGGGGGGAAGGACACTGAACCAGTAAGAGGTTTCTTTTTATTCCCCACCAGAGTTTCAAAGTTTACCAAAATTATTGTGAGAGTTGGCGTATATGTGACTGTTTACCCACCATTAAGGTAGCAACTTTTCGATATGTGACTTTTCGATATGTGACTATTTACCTACCATTAAGGTAGCCGCTTTCGATATGTGACTTTTCTATATGTGACTGTTTACCCACCATTAAGGTAGCCACTTTTCTATATGTGACTGTTTACCTACCATTAAGGTAGCCACTTTTCTATATGTGACTGTTTACCTACCATTAAGGTAGCCACTTTTCTATATGTGACTGTTTACCTACCATTAAGGTAGTCGCTTTTCTATATGTGACTGTTTACCCACCATTAAGGTAGCCACTTTTCGATATGTGACTGTTTACCCACCATTAAGGTAGCCACTTTTCGATATGTGACTTTTCTATATGTGACTGTTTACCCACCATTAAGGTAGCCACT
Source organism: Rapana venosa (assembly GCA_028751875.1). Taxonomy (NCBI): domain Eukaryota; kingdom Metazoa; phylum Mollusca; class Gastropoda; order Neogastropoda; family Muricidae; genus Rapana; species Rapana venosa. The sequence continues at coordinate 725,840 of CM054143.1, read as the reverse complement.
TTTCGATATGTGACTGTTTACCCACCATTAAGTTAGTCGCTTTTCGATATGTGACTTTTCTATATGTGACTGTCTACCTACCTTTAAGGTAGCCACTTTTCGATATGTGACTTTTCGATATGTGACTTTTCGATATGTGACTGTTTACCTACCATTAAGTTAGTCGCTTTTCGATATGTGACTTTTCGATATGTGACTTTTCGATATGTGACTGTTTACCTACCATTAAGTTAGTCGCTTTTCGATATGTGACTTTTCGATATGTGACTGTTTACCTACCATTAAGTTAGTCGCTTTTCGATATGTGACTTTTCGATATGTGACTTTTCGATATGTGACTGTCTACCCACCATTAAGGTAGCCGCTTCTCAACTTTCGGGATGATGCCTAAACACGATACCAGTGGGCATGTGTTTTTCAAAGTTTCTCGCCTGTTCCTACCAGTACCCAATGGCCTACTCTTCCGAAATCGAGAAGGGTTGATGCACTTGAGTACAATATAAGCTACTTGCTTGTTGCTGCTATGCTGATTATGTTCATTATGGTATGCTTGTTTCATGTTTGTTAATGAATAAACCTGATTTAAACCAAAGGCGGAATTGGGTTTATCGCGCGCGCAAGATGTTCTGCCTACGTTCGTACACGGGATCTAGGTTTATAGTTTCATCCGAAACGTTTTCCTGGAAGTGAAGTCTGTCTGTACTACTGATTGTTCATCAAACTCTACAGGGGAAAACAAAAATCCCCATTGAAGGGCCGGTGGTGGCGGCTTGCTGGAACCCATGCCCACAGATGGCGAGCTCCGCCCTCTAACCTTCAATAACAGTTAACATGTGCTGCCCCTGGGGGAAATGTATGGTGAGTGGCATTCGGTGTCTTAAAGGTTAGCCATGGGGAAATGTATGGTGAGTGGCATTCGGTGTCTTAAAGGTTAGCCGTGGGGAAATGTATGGTGAGTGGCACTCTGTGTCAAATGTCAAGTATATGTGGAGACATTCGTCACTGTCTGTGTGTGTGTGTGTGTGTGTGTGGAGACATTGTGTGTGTGTGTGTGTGTGTGTGTGTGTGTGTGCGCGCGCGCGCACTTGCTTATCAATTATTCTTTTATTTTGAGGACAATGGAATAATCACTCATTGCGTTTTTACAACTAGTTCCCGTGTGCATGCAGTTTTGTAAATGTTCTGTTCCCGCCGGCACACAAAGGCCTACTGTTCCGAAAGACGGAACAGGTTTTAACGTGTGCGCAAAATGTTCTGCGTGCGTTTGCACAGGAGGTTGTGGTTTATAGTTTCATCTGCGGAACTTTGGGGAGGTGTGGAGATGTTACTGATGGAGGTTGTGGTTTATAGTTTCATCTGCGGAACTTTGGGGAGGTGTGGAGATGTTACTGATGGAACTTTGGGGAGGTGTGGAGATGTTACTGATGGAGGTTGTGGTTTATAGTTTCATCTGCGGAACTTTGGGGAGGTGTGGAGATGTTACTAATGGAACTTTGGGGAGGTGTGGAGATGTTACTAATGGAAGTTTGGGGAGGTGTGGAGATGTTACTGATGGAGGTTGTGGTTTATAGTTTCATCTGCGGAACTTTGGGGAGGTGTGGAGATGTTTACTAATGGAACTTTGGGGAGGTGTGGAGATGTTACTAATGGAAGTTTGGGGAGGTGTGGAGATGTTACTGATGGAGGTTGTGGTTTATAGTTTCATCTGCGGAACTTTGGGGAGGTGTGGAGATGTTACTAATGGAAGTTTGGGGAGGTGTGGAGATGTTACTAATGGAAGTTTGGGGAGGTGTGGAGATGTTACTAATGGAAGTTTGGGGAGGTGTGGAGATGTTACTAATGGAGGTTGTGGTTTATAGTTTCATCTGCGGAACTTTGGGGAGGTGTGGAGATGTTACTGATGGAGGTTGTGGTTTATAGTTTCATCTGCAGAGTTTGGGGAGGTGTGGAGTTGTTACTGATGTTAAGTCTAGGGAGAAAGTTCCCTCCCATTGAATAGGGTTCGAACCCGGGCTGTCAGATCGCGGGCGCAATGCATGTATGTATGTATGTATGTGTGTGTTTATATGCATGTATGTGTGTGTTTATATGTATATATGTGTGTATGCATGTTTGTGTTCATGTGTATGTGTTTGTGTAAGTGTATGTATGTGTGTGCGCGTTTATATGTATGTATGTATGCGTGTATGTATGTGTGTATGTATGTGTGTGCGTGTGTATGTGTGTGTGCGCGCGCGCGAATTGTCTTTGTCATTAGTTAATTTAGTAAGTTAACTCGAGAATAAAAACCCTGAAAACTATCAACGAAAACGATCGTTTCCTATACCTTCCTAATAAGAACTAAAGATTTACTGCAGGTTTTCTTTTTCATTGTGTGTGTGTGTGTGTGTGTGTGTGTGTGTGTGTGTGTGTGTGTGTGACAACTGACAAGTTATCTTTTTCCATTTTGTGTTTATTGTTGTATTATACCTCACAAATACATTATTAAAAATACTTTTGGATAGCAGCATTAGCGCGTTGTTTTTTTTAATGGAATTCGAGTAAAATGATGAAAGTAAATTCTGTATATCAACTGGTTGTTGTTTCGTTTCTTTATTGGCTTACTGATTGATTACATTTGGTTGTCCTTCTTTTCCTCTTTATTCTGGCAGTAACATTCCTTGATACTCTCCCAACATAAACGTCTCTTTTTTTTTTCGTTCTCCCTGTTGGTCTTTCTCCTCAGTGTTTTAGAAAAGCTGCATGCATGCAGATCAGAATTCATCATAAACAACACAAAACTCGGATCCACTACAGCAAGACCCCCCCCCCCCCCCCCCCCCCCCCCCCCCACCCCCCTCCCCCCCCACCCCCCCTCACCCACCCCCCCCCCCCCCCCCACCCCCCCCCCCCCCCCCCCAACTACCAAACACCAATTTAAAAAAAAAACCCACACAAAAAAACCCGGTCATGCAAGCTTGCAAACTTTCAGGCCTGGATAAAATCACCCTTACCTCTCTCTCCTCTGTCGGTAAATCCTTAAAACAACGATCGTTGGCACAAATTCAAAAGGAAAAAAACAAAACAAAACAAAACAGAAAGGCGACACAAATAAGTCACAATGAAATATCCCTCTCTTTGTTTTGCACACACTTGAAAGAAACAAATGGTAAACGTGCAAGTTTTCAATGAAGTTTGGCAAGCACTGCAAGGCTAACCTCTTCCAACCTTGTCAAAACACCAGCACACACTTCAACACACACAAGAACACAAGCGTCTTGGAGCACACACACACACACACACACAACAGGGTAGGTGCAGGCTACGCGAGCTTGATCGCTCTCTGCGCTGCTGAGCCTTTGGAGGGGAGTGCCGCAGTGTTTTTGGCAGGAGAGAGAGATAGGCTAGAGGGAGAGAGAGAGAGAGAGAACGAGAGAAAGAGCCAGCGAGTCAGTCGTTGGGACTAGACGGGAGACGACAGGGGGGGGGGGGGGGGGTTCTTCCCAGCTGGTATAGACTGTAGTATAGTAGTAGTCTAGCAGTTAATGCAAGGATACTGAATAAAACCTGCAAATGAGAGTGGCAGCTTACCTTTTGGCATGAACATATTCTGTGCCCTCTTTTACAGTATCGGCATGGAAAACGCACCATGTTCGCCATCTGTGTCCCACTCAATTTGAGGCATAAAAACATATGGCCCACTTGTTACAGACTATTACAAATGTACCCTCCCCTATTCTACCCTATCCCATTCCACCTTAACCTACCCACTTAACTACCCCCTCCTACCCCTAAATACCTTCATCCCCTGCCTCCTCCCTTCTCTAATCTGTTCATCTTCTCCCTCTCCCAGCCTACCCTCCTCCTCCCTAACCTCTCCCTCCCCTTACCTCCCTCCCTCCCCCTAACCTACCTTTCCTCCATATTCTACCCACTCTTCCACTCTAAACTACCCTACCTCCCCCTTAACCTACCTCCCTTCCCTATTCTAACACCTACCCCGCAAGCTTAAACATCTATAGAATGAAATAGAATAAAAGCTTTATCACGTGCACACAGCATGTTTTCAAATCTAAATACAAGTAATCAAGGTTCATATGCACATAAAACTCACAGCTTGAATGGAGATGTTTTCAAATTTCTGTTTTAAAAAAACAGCAAAACAACAACGCAGACAGGCGAAAAGATGACCTGAATTGAATTCCCCTGTTAGTGATGAATCAGGTATGTAATTGATAGGAACTGATATCCTCTGTTAGATGAATCAACAATTAATTGTTTGGGGGGTATTTCCCTGTTGATAATCAGCATTTTAATTGAAAGGGACTGGTGATTTCCCTTTAATGAATCAGAAATTTAAATTTTGAAGGGACGGGTGATTTCCCTGAGATGAATCCAATGTAATTGATGGGGACGGGCGATTTCCCCTGTTAGATAAATCAGCAATGTAATTGAAGGACGGGTGTTTTTCTTTGTTAATGAATCAGAAATTAAATTTGTAGGGCTGGTGATTTCTTCTGTTAGATGAATCGCAATGTATTGATAGGGACTGGTGTTTCCCCTTTTTTAGTGAATAAAGCAAGTTTGATGGGGGACTGGCGATTTCCCTGTTAAGAATCGCAATGAATTGATAGGGCTGGCGTTTTCTTCTGTTAGAGATGACGCAATGTAATTAATAGGGAGGGGGTTTTTCCCCTGTTGATGAATCGCAAGTAATTGATGGGGACGGGATTTCTTCTGTTAGATGAATCAGCAAGAATTAATGGGGACGGTTTTTTGGGGTTGATAAATCAGAAATGAAATTAATAGGGAGGGTGATTTCCCTTTAGATAATCAGCTATGTAAGATGGGGACGGGATTTCCCCGTGTAGGAAGTTTTTTGAAAAGACAATTAAAGGCATGCTTTAACCTGATCTACCAGTGCAACCAATGACAATAAATAGTTTAAACAAACAATTTGAAAACAGGTACGCTGCAGACAAAATCATGAAAAAAAATTTAAATAGTCAAATGTTTTCAAAAGTAAAACCAAAACACTCACACAGGTCTAACTTTTAGCGGGTGATAGGACATGGGTTAGGAAGGTGGTTTTTGTAGAAACAGGGGGGGGGGGGGAACTTGGTTTGAAAAAAATTTTTCTTGGGGCTGGTTTTAAAATGTCATAACGGGCTTTGTCGAAGAGGGGGGGGAGAGCTCTTAAAGGCCGACAGACCCGAAAAAGAAAGACGCGGCCAATGGTGGATTATTGGGAAATTAGTATTTGTGGCACAAGGTACTGCAGAAGTGGGGGGAACAAAAAGGGAGTGACAGGAAGACATTCACGGGGTGGGAGGGTGAAATTTTGTGGAGACTTTGTAACAGAGGGTATGATCTTAAATTTACTCTCTGTGGCACAGGCAGCCAGTGGAGAGATCGAAAAAGAGAGGATAATTTGCCAGATTTTTTTTCTGGGGACTAGTCCACTCAAGTTTTGTATACTTGAAGGGGGGGAAAAATATGCAAAGGACCAGCCAAAAGAGAATTGCAATAGTCCAGACGGAAGAATGAAAAAGTGACAAGTTTGGATTTTGATCAGTGTACGGGTACTTTCGAATTGCAAATACGCCGTAATTGATAGTACAGACTGACAGGTCTGGTGATGAATTTTTGCATAGGCTGTTTGTCGATAAAAAACCCCCTAGAATTCACACAGTGGAAAGGGATTTTTTATTCCCGATTTATTGAAGCTGTTGTTAAAAGAAGTTTTTTTTTGGGCCCCTGTGAGCATGCTTCAGTTTTATCTGCTTTAGCTTATTTGTTCTGTGTCCCCATTTTGAATTCTTCAGAGCAGTGGGCCAATTTTCGGGAGAAGGCAATTTGGGAAAACTTTCTCTGAATCTAAAAATCTCCGGGAAAAATGAGGGTTGATTGATGAGGGTTTTATTATATCGACGTGGGCTTTAAAGGTGAAAAGAACAGGCCTGAACGACTCGGGGGACTCCGCATTCCAATTTGGCAGGTATTGATTGAATTGTTTTACGCAACGTCTGGAATCGGTATAAGGTAAAATTTAAAAACCAGGTAGGGCTGGCCAAACACCGAATGTTTTTTGAAACAGGGGGGAAGAATGATGGGCAGTGCGAGGGGTTTTGATAAGTTGAGAAGAGTGAGACGGGGGAATTTTTCCCTAGTCAAGGATTTTGGGGTGTACTGGGGGGTTTCAGTGTTTTGGTTTACATGAAGGCAGCGAAAATCAGGAAGAAGATGTTTGGGGAAAGGGGGTTGTTGACTGTTTTGGGGCAACTTTTCAAGGGCTGTAGACTAAAAGGTAGATTTGGAAAAAGGTCTATAATTTTTCAGAATGTTAGGGTCAAGGGCATGCTTTTTGGGTAGGTGTGCATACAGTTTTGAACGATGAACATTTCCGAAACAAAGATGGTTTACTATTTTCATGTAGTGGGGAAAAGTTGTGGGAGGCACTGTACAAAGAGAAGCGGTATGGGATCAAAATCAATGATTTTATAGTCATTTCCCCTTTTAGAATTATCGATTTTTTTTCACTGTTGGATGAAAAAAAGGAGAGGGGTCCAAAAAATTGGGGGTCAGGAATGCGGTGGAAAGGGTCGGCCGTTTTGGGGCGAATGTTTTAGACTTTTCAAAAAGAAGCAGAAAATATGAAGGAAATTCAGAGGGTTGTGATGGAAGGGAGAGGGCTTGCCTTCACAGATCCCAAGAAAGTAAAATTTATGGGAAAAAAAGTTTTTACTGACGTGGCTTTAAAACTTGAGAAAAGTAATACTTTGTTTTTCTAAAAAATTTAAAAATTTTTTTCTTTGTTTATTGTTTCCAAAGAGCTGCTTTTAATTTCCGTTTTTGATTTCGCCCTGCCGCTCTATTCCCGCGTTTGCCTTTGCGACCGGATTCATGGGGGTCCATGGGGCACCCACATAAACCCATCAGGCAAGAGACGGCTGGGAGGTCATGCCATCAAACGTTGGGAAACTCATTGTAGGGGTTTAAGGGGGGTTTTTTTGGGGCAAGTTTTTGAAGGTGTTTAGCAGCTTTTGAAAAAAAGTTTAATATTTTGCCTTGTGGTTGCGACGGGACATACTTTTTCTTTTGAAAAGGGGGTTTCAATGTTTAGAGAAAAAAACACGGAATGATCAAAATAGTTCATCAGATAGATACGATGTGATCAATCTTGGGGAAAAATTGGGAATTGGCATCTAAATATCCCGTCGTGCGTTGCTTCTTTACCAGTGAAAAGAGATGGTTTGCAAAGAAAGAGAAAGATTTACATCAAAAAATTGTTATCAAAGTGAAGTTAAAGTCACCGAGAAAGAAAACTTTCTGGGAGAGAGGCTGTTTTGATCCAGGGTGCGAAAATCTTTAGGGAAATGGAAGTGTCGGATTATTCTTACATTTGGGGGTGGACATAAAGACAGCAGAAAGTAAGAGAGTGGCCAGGTGTGTTGAAGTTGAATTCAAGACTTCAAAAGATTCAGGTGAGAAAGAAGGGGAGTGACAGAAAGATAGAGCTGGTTCGAATGTATCTTTATAAACGATGGCAATGCCACCTCCACGGGAGGGTCGTGGACGAGAAAAGAGTTTTATAACCAGGTGGTGTCAGTTGTTTTATTTTCGGTTCATGATCGTGTGGTTTTAACCAGGTTTCTGTAAGAAATGTTAGATCAATGTTCTGTCCAGAGATGAAATCAGAAATGAGATCAGCTTTACCTTCTGGCAGACAGATTGCTTGTAAAACAGCACATGTGAAGGAGGACTGTGGATATCCTGTGTGCACTTCCTGTCTGTCTGTGATGTCTTTCTTGTATGTTCACCCTCTCTCTGTTCATCAGTAATCAATCTTTTATTATGTGCTATAAATTTCCTCCCCCCTCCCAATCTCAGTCCCCATCTCATCATTTCCCCATCCTATCACCTATCCCCATCTTCTCCCTTAAGCTACCCCTCCATCCCCTACCCTCCTGTCCTACCCCCTCCTAATCTATCCCCTTCCAAGATCCTACCCCCTAATCCTCCCCCCCCCCCCCCTGACCTACACATTTCCTCCCCTACCCATCTTCAGTCCCCAAGTACCCCCCCCCCCATCTCCACCCTTCTTACCCTAACTGTATTTAAAGAGTGGGGGGAGGGGGGCGAGGTAAGTTAGGGGTTAAGTAAAGAGGGGGGGGGGGGAGAAGAGGAGTAGGGTAGCTTATGAGGAGGGAGGGGGAGGAAGGGGGTAGGGGTATACTACAACAGGGTTGGGGTAGGTTTTGTTTCCACTGGGAGTAGAACATTATCTCAGGAAAGAGTCAGAGTTGCCCAGGTGTGTAATAACTTTATTATAAACCCAAAAAGTCAGAATTGCCCAGGTATGTGGTTGTGGCATAACCTTATTGAAAACCAAAAGTCATAATTGCCCAGGTGTGTAATAACTTTATTATAAACCCAAAAAGTCAGAATTGCCCAGGTATGTGGTTGTGGCATAACCTTATTATAAACTGAAAGAGTCAGAATTGCCCAGGTGTGTGATTGTGGCATAACTTTATTATAAACCCAAAAAGTCAGAATTGCCCAGGTGTGTGATTGTGGCATAACTTTATTATAAACCCAAAAAGTCAGAATTGCCCAGGTATGTGGTTGCGGCATAACATTGTAAACCAAAAGAGTCAGAATTGCCCAGGTATGTGTTTGTGGCATAACATTGTAAACCAAAAGAGTCAGAATTGCCCAGGTGTGTGGTTGTGGCATAACAATGTAAACCAAAAGAGTCAGAATTGCCCAGGTGTGTGGTTGTGGCATAACTTTATTGCAAACCAAAAGAGTCAGAATTGCCCAGGTATGTGGTTGTGGCATAACATTGTAAACCAAAAGAGTCAGTATTGCCCAGGTGTGTGGTCTGTGGCATAATTAATTTGCAACCAAAGAGGTCAGAAATTCCAGGTATGTGGTTGTGGCAATACATTGTAACAAAGAGTCAGAATTGCCCAGGTATTGGTTGTGCTAGCTTTATTGCAAAACCGAAAGCGGTACAAAATTCCCCGTTGTGTGTTGTGGCATAACTTTATTGTACACCAAGAGTCAGGAATGGCCAGGTGTGTGATTGTGGCATAACTTTATAGTTTACCGTGTTTCCCAGGGGAGGCGTAGACTCATTGTTTTCCACGCTGATAATTTGTTGTTCACAATGACAGTCAAGTATAATTATGTGTGCAAAACTGGTTTGCTGTTACTCTTCATGTCAGATTTTAATGTTTGGCGGCTGTGCTGTAGAGGGAGAGGGGGCAGACAAGATTATTACTGTTGTTGTTGTTGCAGCAAGGTAATGTGCATGAGGAACGGATGGATCGTGTGCTGTCTGAGTTGCAAATTAACCCAGACACACTCGCGCGCACACAAAATCCATCGCGTGTTCAGAGGACAAGAGGTAATGCACCCGTTGTCTATAGATACGCTACAGAGGCAGGCAGGCCTAGGACTAGCTAGATGGTCTCTACAGCCCCAACCCCCCCCCCCCCCCCCATAATATCACCGACACTCCCTAGCCTCCCCCCTAACTCTTGAACTGTGAGTGGCGTTTATCTGTTTATTTATTCATTCTTTTATCTTATTTAGGAGGAGGTTAATGGAATAAACACTGATGTGCTTTTCTACGTCCAGTCCCCGTGTGCAGGCTTCTTGGTACTAGTCTTTCGTGGTTTGACCCCCCCCCCCCCCCCCCCCCCCCCAAAAAAAAAAAAAAAAAGAAAAAAAAAAGAAAGAAGAAATTAGGTGCCGTATGCTGCGTGCGTTTAGCGCACATACAAGAAGTGAAGAACCCTAGGCAACAATAGGGTTGTCTTTGTCAATAGTCTGTACAGAGGCACTTGCTCTCCCCAACCCAAGGTTAAGCAGTGTTGGGTGTGGTTGTCTCGCAGATGGGTGACCGTTTGTGCACCTTGGCTTCAATACAGTTCCCCAGTTCACCCAGCTGTAAATGGGTACCTGTCCTCTTTAGGGACAGGGAAGATGCAGCAGCAAAGGCGAGGAGATGGATACCACCCTCAAGATGCTGGCCCCCACAGAAGTTGAGGTCTCAGACATACTATAGTGATTGATAACAGGCACAGGACATTACGTTAGCCTAATTGACTTCTTAAAGTTGTTATCTTGGAATGTTCATACCAATATGAAAGGTAGCTTTCTTGTGTCTTTTGAGATAATTATGTATCTCAATGTGCCTGTCAGTATTGTAGTTGCCCTTCATGGGATGATTAAAGTGTTTTTGGGTTGACTTGACTTGACTTGGCTTGACGGGTTCGCTCTCATTTCTGGACGCCACTGCTTGCAGGAACATCAATCATCCCAAGCTTCAAGAGTTCTACGATCTGCATTATTATGTGATATTGTTTTGGTATGGATCCCAGAGCACATGGGCATTCGGGGCAACAAAATGGTTGACCGATTGGCCAAGAGTGACCATTACAACGAAGATCTCAAAGTCTTCAGTGACCCTCACAGACCTAAAGCCAACGTTACATCTAGTCCCTCTTGCAAAAGGAGTGTAACGCTCAGACAGATTATGAGCTTTTCCAGATTCGCCCTGACCTGAAAGAAGTCCTCCCTTTGTGTCGCAAACCCAGAAGGGAAGCAGCAGTGCCCACCAGGCTGCACAGGGGCCATTCTCACATCACCCACCTTCATTTGCTTCAAGGGAGGGAACCCATGGTGTGTGACGTGTGATGCGCGGGTAACCATCAAGCATCTGCTTCTGGAGTGTCCAGATGTCCAGGATGTCAGGCACTACAAGCATTTTACTGCAGACTCCCTGAAGATCCTTTTCCCTGACATTCCACCGCACACCATTTTTGACTTCCTGAGAGAATTCGTTTTTTTTCTGTCAGATATGAGTGAAGAAGTCATAGTCACTAAAAACAAGGTTGTTTTAAGGAACCCAGCTTTGGGTTTTTTCCTTTCTTATTTTATGCGTCGTTGATGTGGTTTCTCCCACAACGCAGTGACCGTCCTAGATTGATCCTTATGGTTGGCCAGGGCGTTGATACAAGGAGTGATGGTAGAGTTGACTTTATACCCTGTTTTAATCTGAGTTGCAGAGTTTTAATTTGAAATTTAAAAAAAATGTTTAGGAGACAGCCCCGATAAGGCCTCTGTGGTCGGCTCGGCTATAAACAACTAGACTGTATTGTATTGATACCACTTTAAGTCAGGGCAGATTTATCTGCATTAAATCCGGGCTGCTGTCCCTGGGGAGAGCACACCGTCACACGCGCACCACCACCCATTACTTTTTTGTTCCTAACTGTATACGTATTTGGTTTCTATCAGAGTGGCTTTTCTCGACAGATTTTTGCTTGGGACAACTCTTTTTGCCGTGGGTTATTTTACGTGCACTAAATGAGTATTACACAATGGGACCATAGTTTGTCGGCTCATCTGAAAGACTAGCATCCAGACCACCACTCACGGTCTAATAGTGGATGGGGGGAAATTTCGGGCACAAACGGGGATTCAACCACCACACACTTGAAACCCAGACTTCTTGCTTTCTGGGCAGGTGAGTTACCTCCTGACCACCGATCCATTGGACTGGAATGGATTGGATTGGACTGGCACCTACAACAGCCGATTTATCAGAAAGTGTGATCTGTCACCGTTGTTCACGTCACGTCGTTCTTAATTAAAACTCATCGTCTGTGGAGGCTCTTAAAGCAACATGGACAACTCTGACCTCGCATGGTAAAACACAGTAAACCCATTTCCAAAAAATGCCTACATACTCTTCAAAAACTTCTGAACTAAAACGCAAGTTAGAACATCCCCCCTCCACCCATCCCCGTTGCTTCCAGCCAGGCTTTGGTGGAAAACGGTGTCAGGAAATGACAAGGAGTATCAGAGAACACCCAGTTTTCCCTGCAGTTTACCTTTGGTGAAAACGGTGTCAGAAATGGCAAGGAGTATCAGAGAACACCCAGTTTTCCCTGCAGTTTACCTTTGGTGAAAACGGTGTCAGGAAATGACAAGGAGTATCAGAGAACACCCAGTTTTCCCTGCAGTTTACCTTTGGTGAAAACGGTGTCAGGAAATGACAAGGAGTATCAGAGAACACCCAGTTTTCCCTGCAGTTCATCTTTGGTGAAAACGGTGACAGAAAATGACAAGGAGCATCAGTCCAGCCTCAAGACATATTTATTTCAAACCTAACATTTCCCCCCTCCTGTTTCATATCAGAACTATCCCACCTTCACTAACCCATGTCCTATCACCCTGCTAAAGTATACGACCTGTGTGAGTGTGCTGTGCATGTGTGCTTTTGAAAAACATTTGACTATTGACATTTTATTTTATAGATTTTGTCTGCAGCACACCATGTTTGTAATATCTGTTTGTTTAAACTATTTATTTATCATTGATTGCATGACTGTAAGATTAAGTTGAATGCATGCACTTTGATTTGTCTTTGCAAGATATAGCACTAGATAAGTTCCATTGATTTATTATCACTGAACACCCAGTTTTCCCTGCAGTTTACCTTTGGTGAAAACGGTGTCAGGAAATGACAAGAAGCATCACAGAACATCCAGTTTTCCCTGCAGTTTAGCTGACGTCTTTTTGGTCTCCCTTTTTGTAATGAAGAGAGTATTACTTGTTTGTAAATTCAGGACTTTTAATTATGAGCACAGACTTTATACACTCTGTCTAGCAGACTGCAGATCGTAAACTACTAGTAGAAGTTGCACAACGCGGTAGAACCAGTTGAAAATGAAACGGCTGGAACTCCTCTATTGCTCTACTTATCGGCTGTTTTTGCTGATCCACTTAACAGCTATTTGGATCGTCTTTCCAGCTGGGAAAATCCATGACCATGGAAAGGTTAACTTGTGTGTCAAAAGGCAGGGATCCGGAAGAAGGCAGGAGTGGGGTGGGGGGTGGGATGAAATGACTGGAATAAAAGGTTAGTGGACTGTAAAGGGTATAAAGGCTTTATCAAGACTTTTCTGAAACACCTATAAAATCTTGGGGGAGGGTAGTATAACCAAGTGGTTAATCAAGACTGACTTCAATCCCATGGGTACACGAAGCCGTGGGTTCGATCTCGGCTGTGGCGTCTAGTAAATTCTGGATGGGGATTTTCACGATCTCTCGGGTCAACTTAAAGTGCAGACCTGCCAGTGCCTTAATTTTCCTTCATGTCTACATGCATGCAGAAGATCTATTATTCACGTTAAAGATCACATAAATCATGTCAGTATTTGGTGGGTTATGGAAATATGAACATACTCGGCATACATCGTGTACAAAAAGTGAGCTGCTCTGAAGTAGGAGCGTAGTACTGGCTGAGGTCAGCAACCAGACCTCCTGCAGTTACAGGCGCAGGAGAATCACCAGGCACTACGCCTCTCAACCGGCAACGGAAAACAGAAGTATAAGATCTTTTGTTGGGTTTCAAAGGTGTTTTGTTGTTGTTGTTGTTGTTGAGCGGCGGGGTCCACAAGGCAAAAGTCGTGGGGGGTGAGGTGGGGGGGGGGGGCACACACACAATAATCATGCACTCTGACTTACTCATCGCACGGGGAATCTTTGAGACCGCAAGTACACACTGAATGAGAAGTTTGCCTACATGACAGGTTTAGAATAATTATCTCGGTATTTAGCAGCCTTACTTCAGAGAACCCCCCTCCCCACTGACTCAATAGAGAAAACAAGTTGTTATTGCTAGGAGCTTATGTGGATGAAAGCAGTCCCCCACCCCCAATCCCCAGATAGCATTTTCAAGCATAACATTTTAATGATAGACTTGAGCAGTCTGGATAAGCCAGTGACTGAAAAAAGCGTTTAGGCCAAGGTCATATTGGCAGTTAATAAATGCATGGCAATTCTAACCTGATAAAAATCTCTGGGTTGGTTAGGCCGTCCTGTTCCAGTCGACGGGACCCCAAAGCAAGAAGACGCAGTGTCTGGCTGATGAGTGAATGGAGGAGGAAGCTTCAACCAATCAGTACAGGACGGAACAGAACTAGACCCTCTGCTTGTGGACTTCCGTTCATGTCCCTGACGCATTTCCTGTCGGGATGCTGTGACGTATTTCCTGCCAAGCCTCTAGCATGTTTTGATTGTTGTTGGTTTCACATGGACTCAGCTTATCAGCACAGTTGTCTGAGACAGAAGCTAAACGGATTTTGGGAAAGTGATCGGGCGTTAGTTTGACTGGAAAAGGGCTGGCATGTTAGAGAGAGAGAGAGAGAGAGAGAGGAGAGAGAGAGAGAGAGAGAGAGAGAGAGAGAGAGAGAGAGAGAGATGAGAGAGAGAGAGAGAGAGAGAGAGAGAGAGAGAGAGAGAGAGAGAGAGAGAGAGAGAGAGAGAGAGAGAGAGAGGAGAGAGAGAGAGAGAGAGAGAGAGAGGGGGGGGGGGGGGCATGGCAACACGTTGGTTGGCACTGGCAAACGCTCGAAGAAGAAAAAACCGGTTGTGAGAGGAAAAGGCACACAAGACACACACACTACCTTTAATTTTGCAACCTTTCTTTCTGTTTTCCTATATCACTCTTGCATTCATACCCCACGTACTAAGGAATCCACAGAAATAAATAATAAAAGCAACACTATTTGTGAAGGACTAGCCTCTGATGCAAAACTTGTGTGATTCTGCACAAATCTGGCTTGAATTTTTCTCTCTCCATTTTTCAGCAAACACTGCAGTCCTTCAAATGAGGTCTGCCAGCTTCCTAACCACAGCAGGCATGGGCGGGGTCAACACTGAAGGAACACAAGCAATCTTCATTTGATGATAATTTCCAACACTGAAGGAACACAAGCAATCTTCATTTGATGATAATTTCCAACACTGAAGGAACACAAGCAATCTTCATTTGATGATAATTTCCAACACTGAAGGAACACAAGCAATCTTCATTTGATGATAATTTCCAACAACAAGTATACAGTGTAGTAACAAATTTTTTTACCAACTCTGTGAAAATCAGCCCACAATTTTCTGACTAACACTCTACACAGCCTTTGCAGTATAATTGGCGGGAGGCTTGATAAGGTTTTGGACAGTGCTCCATACTTGGCTAGCTGTCAGGGAATACTGCTGCTTTTAAATGAACTAGGGTAATATATTTTCTGTCTGTCTGTCTGTCTGAATATTATATTATTCTCTGTCTGTCTGTTTGTCTATTATATTATTCTCTGTCTGTCTGTCTGTCTATTATATTATTCTCTGTCTGACTATTATATTATTCTCTGTCTGTTTGACTATTATATTATTCTCTGTCTGTTTGACTATTATATTATTCTCTGTCTGTCTGTCTATTATACTATTCTGTCTGTTTATCTGACTATTATATTATTCTCTGTCTGTCTGTCTATTATATTCCTCTCTGTTTGTCTGACTATTATATTATTCTCTGTCTGTTTATCAGACTATTATATTATTCTCTGTCTGTTTGTCTGACTATTATATTATTCTCTGTCTGTTTATCTGACTACTATATTATTCTGTCTGTTTGTCTGACTATTATATTATTCTCTGTCTGTTTGTCTGACTATTATATTATTCTCTGTCTGTTTGTCTGACTATTATACTATTCTCTGTCTGTTTATCTGACTACTATATTATTCTGTCTTTTTGTCTGACTATTACATTATTCTCTGTCTGTCTATATTATTCTGTCTGACTATTATATTATTCTCTGTCTGTCTGTCTGTCTATTATATTATTCTCTGTCTGTCTGCTTTCAATTATTCTCTTCCTTTAATCCTTCCATTCATTGTTTTTCTGTCTTCCTTCCTTCCTTTTTTTGGTTTTCTTTCTCGTCGCATGATTGTCATGAGCAGATATTGCAGTAGGCTGAAAAGGTAAAGACTAAAGAAAGTGAGGGTAGTAGGTGTGTCAGTTTTATTGTGCACTGATAGTGATAGATTGTCTGGGCCTCGTTTGTCAGTCTGCTTGTCAGGGCCTTGTTTGTCAGTCTGCTTGTCAGGGCCTTGTTTGTCAATCTGCTTGTCAGGGCCTTCTTTGTCAGTCTGCTTGTCAGGGCCTCGTTTGTCAGTCTGCTTGTCAGGGCCTCGTTTGTCAGTCTGCCTTTGTGCTTCCCTCCTCTGCTTGTTCGCGATCTGACGGCCCGGGAATTGAAATCTGTGAAAATCACCAACATTTTTTCCCCACTCGCACTCTATAGAATATACTACATGACCCCCAAATTAATACCGGTGTGCGGCCCAAAGGGGGACGGGATAGCCTAATGGTCAGAACACTGCGCTCGCAATCTGACACCCGGGTTCTATTCCCGTTTAAGGGGATATTTTCCCCTAGAATTAACATCAGTGCACACTCCACACTCCCTCCACCTCCTTCAGATCTCCTTCAAGTTTGTTTGTTCAATGTGCAGTCTGTCTGTCCTAATGGAAAAGCCGACTTCATTTCTGATTTCATCTCTGAAAAAAACATTGACTTAACCTTCCTCACCGAAACTTGGCTTAAACCACATGGCCATGAGCCAAAAATAAAACAGCTGACTCCTCCTGGATATAAAACTATTTCTTTCCCCGACTCTCTTGAGGAGGTGGGATTGCCATCATTCTCAAAGACATATTGGAACCGTCTCTTTCTTTCTGTCACAACCTTCAATTCTCACATGAATCTTTTGAAGTTTGCAAAATCAATCTCAACCTACCTGGCCACTCTATTACTATCTGCTGCCTTTACCGTCCACCTCCTAGCCGTAAAAACAACCTAACATCTTCTCTTTTTCACCAAGAATTCCAGTCACTCCTCGACCACTACAGCCTCTCTCCCACTAAACTTATAATTCTTGGTGACTTCAACTTCCATTTCGACAACCAGTCTTCTCCAGATGTCAAACGTCTTTCTCTTTCTTTGTCCAACCATTCTCTCTCTCAACTGGTAAACGAAGCAACGCACAGATCTGGTCATATTTTAGACTGGCTGATTACTAATGCTTCATTTAATCTTGTCACATCTGTTTCTGTCACCGACAAACTGCATTCTGATCATTCCGCCATTCTTTTCCATCTCAACATCACAAAACCTGTCAGAAAGAAGAAATATGTTACTCGTCGCAATCTTAAGGCCTTAGACATTCATAAACCCTTTTCTTCACAAGCTCCCAACGTTTTTCACAAACCTCTGACCACACTGACTCTCTGATCAAACATCATCATTAGCATTCATTACAAACCCCGCGGTTTTGTAGGGCAGCAACAAAAGCGCTTCCACTCCTGCCTATTCTGGGCCAACCTAGTCACTGATCCCAAGAGTGCTGCATGGCCTTCATCTCACTTTCTACAGTTCTTCTCCACGTTGCTTTTGGTCTTCCTTTTCTTTTCTCCTTCCTTCTGGGGTCCAGTGCAATGCTGTTCTTGCAATTGACTGTGGGTCTCTTCGGAGGATGTGCCCAATCACTTCCACCGTCTTCTGGTGATGATGGTTCCCATTGTTTCTTGCCTGCATCTCCGTAGTAGGTCTTCATTGGAGATCTTCTCTGGCCAAAAGATCCGGAGAATTCTTCGCGGCATATGTGTGTGGAAGGATCGAAGTTTGGTAAGATCCCACTTCCGTCATCCTCCAGCACTCAACCGTATAGGAGCGTAGACACAACACAGCTCTGGTATTGCTTCAGCTTGGTGTTGGTGCTGTACTGAGTTGATCTCCAGATATTGTTTCATCTCCCTAAACACATTCCTTTTTGCCTTTTTGGCCCAGTATGTTGTTTGAATTGTTGTTCTTCTTTTGTGCCGCCCTCCTGGTTTGATGATGCTGCCAAGGTATGTGAACTTGTCTGTCTGGCGCAGGTCAATTCCATTCACTTTCACAGGGCTTAGTGTGTTGCAATTGAGCACACTGGCTCCGTTTTCGTTGTGGCTTAATACGAAGCCCCCCACTCTGCTGTCCGTCATGTTTGAGTCGCTGTCCTATGCTCCTGGAATATGTTGGTAGTGTGTGGACAAGGGCAGCGCCAGGATCATAGACTTTCACGCGCATAGTCCAAGGTTCCGTCGTAGTGTTGAGAACAAGACTACCAGCGAATCCTTATGTATGACTCTTGGGGGTGTCTTCAATGTCGTCTCCTCATCTATGACCCAATTCGAATGTGCCAGATGAAGAGAACTGCTGTACTATCACACATCCTGTCTTAAACGCCAGTCTTGACATTCGAATATATAGTTGGCTATGGCGCACAGAGCTAATCTGAATTGTCATAGGAAGCTTGATAAGGTACCAATTATCGATGATGCCATACGTGTCGAAGATACTCCATAAGAGCCTGTCTCTGTGTAATGACTGTCAAATGCCTTTTTTTTTCGAAGTCCTACAAAGTTCATCATAAACATTTCTTTAGACCACTCTGATGCACTGTCGACATGATGTTTCTGACGTGAATATCTGTCTATGAACTTCCTCGTTGCTCTCCTAATTCGCCTGGCTTGTTTCCTTCTCAACAGCGCGATCGTCCTCAGCGTCTGATTATTCTCTGGATGATGACCTTGGGCCAGTATCTGCTTGGACACAGACAAAAGAGTGATTCCCCTCCAGTTGTTGGGCAGTTCTGGACAAGTGGTTCCTTTCTGGGATTTTGACTATCAGCGTTATAGTTAACCCTTGAGTCATCAGCTTCAGTCAGGTACTCTTCCTCGTCTTTCTTCATCGCAGCCTGGTGAACAGTGTTGGCATGTATGTCAGTCTGCTAGTTCTAGGAATCTGCCTTGATCATTCGGGACACGCAAGGTTGTCCCTGCGCTGGGACTTGCCATTTTGAGTCCTTGATGTCAGCCTACTGATCTCTTCCTTTGTTGGGGAGGTTGACGCTCATGTCCGAAGTCTTTGTAGGGGCTTCTGGGATGTCGGCTGTCTGCGTCATGTAGGGTGTTAAGATAGGAGCCGGAAGTTGAAACTTCGCCTGGAAGTGGTCAAGCATCCATCTTCTTCTGCTCTTATCTCTTTGTCAACAAGTTTCCCTCTGTCTGTCCGCTGATTTGGTCGCGCCATGCACTCCTCTTAAAATTTTTGGCATACTTCTTGTATCTGTAGTACTCTCCGCTTGGCTCCTCCTTAGGGCGCCGCGTCTTTCTGGCCTCGAGCACTGGCCAGCTGTCGTCATTTGGCTTCTCTCTACTGTCACGCGTGTGAGTCATCTTCACTTCCTGTTGGCCTCTCTGTATATACAAAAACTCTGATCCTGGCCTCTCTCGGTAGCGTGGAGAAACTTTGACTTGGCAGAAAAAAGAAGGCTCCTATCTGGTCTCTCTCCGTTTCTTTGATGGCATTAGCGGTCTCTTGTGGAATCAAAGTCATTGTTGGATCTCTTCTTTTGATGGCCAATGGTTGGTCCGTTGCTGCTCTTCAGGTACAGTATACTATTCATTCGCATGGTCGTTTCTATGTCATCGTCTGTCTGTCTAGCAGATGTGGAATCTGTTCTCAGGTCTGAAACGAATGCAGACTTTAGCGTTGGTGTCTCTCAATCGCTGGTGAATCAAATCGCGGGCTGAGTGTTGGTGCTTGTGTTCTTTCTTCAGTTTCATCTGGATGTGGGCTGTCACCAGGTGATGATACGCTGCCGCTGAACATCCGCACTTCGCTTGTCTCAACATCCGAGGAGTTAGTACTCGTACTCCACTTACCATTGAACATCAGATGGTCAATCTGGTTCATACCTCTCCCATAATTCGGTGGACGAGTGGGGGGGAGCGACCCCAATCAGCTTGTGGAGTTCCCTGCGTAATAGGGTCTCCTAAAACCTCCTATCCACTCGAAGTTGTTCATAATAGTATAAGGATAAATCAAGAATGAGGTACGTGCGCAAACTCCACAAGTCTCATTTCCAACCGATTGAGCATTTCTGTTCCCAGCCCGTGGTGTCCTCATGAGACTCTCTCATGAGTCGTGTTGATCACGTCCGACCAAAATTAGGCATTTAGTGTGTCCCCATGATGACGATGAGGTCATGGCGTGGGGCTTTCTCTGTCTTCTGTCTGTCAGCTGTGTAAAAGTAATCATTTGCTCTCATATGCTGCTGTTGTTGAGATGGTGTGGATGTGTCTTTCCGGCTGATCCTCCATTCAGTCCTTCGCACTCATTTGTCGGCCTGTTGATCCAGGGGCTTACCACATACCATAAGGCATCGCTCAATGGAAGTCGCACCTTTTTTTGAGGTATGATAGGCAACGTCCCATCCGTGATGCTGTCGTCATTCTCTACCGCAGAGCTATGAGGACGGGTTTCGATCCGTGTGGGGTTCTCAACTCACATCCCAGATCCATGCGTCCATACATACTCTCACTTACTCGTAGGACAAATGGAGTAAATCTATTTCATTCTCTTAGATGTTACCTTAGTGGGCCAGCTTGCCCTCGCTCATACGATCGTCCCAACTGTTCTCAGAGTCCTATTACTGATCTTAGGTTTTGGTGGTGTTGCAGTCTCTCCATTCCCTTATCCTGCTGTAGCTTCATTCCCTCAGCTTTGGCGTCACATTCATACGAGTCTCACTGACCCGGGAGTCCTTAACGCGAGCAGCATAAAGTATAATTTTCTTTGTTGCAGGCTGTTTCTGTAAACTGGCTCTTTTTTTACGAACAGAGTTTAGCGCCATGTGCCAACCAGCCGACACCGCTAACCTGGAGGAAGGTTCCACTATTAGGTCAGCCTCTTACGACAAGCCTGGTTGGAAAGACAGGAATTCCTACTTCTTGCAATGCTCACTAAAATATTATAAAAAACTTTGTTAAGGCATCAAAAACCCGGGAGTCACGAGACGGGGGAAGATCCTCTCTGATCACTATAACATTTAAACACTATCTCCCCAACTGGCTTGGATTGTAGCATTCACCATCCTACTGTCCATCTCCTCCCTGACAGACCCCTGTGGCTGCCATGGTATACCCAAGACCTCTATGATAGTCGAAGCGCAAACGCCGCAGTTCTAGAACCGCCAGTAGGACGAAGTCAAAAACCTCGAAATCAACAAACAGCTTTCCGAAAACAAATGAGAAGCAAAGTCAAACTCTTATCCATTCAGCAAAGAACAGACTACTACTTCTTATCACGGCAAGTTCTCTGTGGCTTTAGCACTGTCCATAAAATCTCTTTTTTTTTCCTCACCTCAAATCTCCTTGATCTAGCAAAAACAACTCCTGGCTGCCTAAACACCCAGCGAGCCTAGTCGAAACTTCTCATCCATAGTTTCTGCTTCTTTTCAACAAAGTTTCGAAACATAGCGCTCCCAGACTCGGATCAATCACAATTCCAGCTGCTGGCCTCGCCTGATCCCCAGTTCACTGCACTCCTCTCTGGCGGTTCCATCCCACAAGATGAAAAGAAAACATGACTAATGTCTGAAGGAAAATGACTATAAAATCATGCGACTAAAAACATTGATCCCATGACCTGCTCCAGGTTTTCTCACCATATCTTCCAACAACTTGTACCATATTATCACTAAAATAAGTAAAGCTTCATTCTCTTGTGTCATAGGGAAATTTTCGGCATCAACCCTCTTAAACCGTACGCAATAGTCCACAACCTCTACTGAAAAAGCACTACCATCGATCCCACATTCGGAAGAATAATAGCCTGTCTCAGAGACTTAATCACCTTTGCTCATAGAAGTACTAAAAAAAATCTTTCATCATACAGCTTCAAACAGTCATTCCACCTTTCCTTCCAAGATCTCGCTTGCCCCAAACTTTTCATCTGCTATCAATCGCCCCCAACACAGCGCCGAACCCACTCCTACTCCAACAATTTAGAATAACACTTCTACTTGCTTCTGATGCAGAAAAATCTCCCTTCCTCACAATCTCTTGACTAATCTGCAGTCCTTATGATACGAAAAACATAAGATCACTGCAATTCTTCTTCTCTGCCTCCAAAAATACTTTGGTGATTAACGGGGCACAAAGCCCTCACATGGTTAAGCGTTCATTACCTCACAGACCGGTTCCAGAAAGGTTATTGTACACAAAATTCTAATCGAAAAACGCTTTCGAAAAATGGAATGTGGATCTCTGTAGGATCATCCACATCAAGGCCCTGTTTCTCTTACTCTCTACACTTAGCTCCACTCTCACATATAAATATAAACCAACCACCATATTAACTCATCATTTCTATGGCCGATGGATACTCAGACTTCAGGTGCAGTGATACATGTTGAAGAACTTGCCTTCCCACTCCTCCTGACAAATAATGTCCTACTAGCCTTCAAAGAACAATTCAAAACTGAATGACTCAGAAACGAAAGTACAACGTATAAATGCCAATAAAACTCGAAGCATCTCATATGAAGACTCAACATAAAACTTTACTCTAATCGCAAAAACTTCAATAGAATACCGGGCAAATACGTCAGTTCCTTTAGTCACTCTGGAATAAGTTAGGAGTATCTCATTGACGAACACACCTCTATACTGAAAACAAATTCATCACCCAGACTTAGCCAAGTCTTAGCTGACTTAAAAACCACTACGCGGCATAACTCGAATTCGCAGAGTATCTGTCCACTGTATGCAAACTTCCCGAAGCTTGTCATAATCTCTCTTTATCTTATCACGTTAACTACTGTAATTCTCATTTTGGCTGCCTAACCAGACATCATCTCATCCACGTCTCTTCAACGCATAAAAAACTGCAGCTCGACTAGGTCCTAAATAGAAAAAAAATCTGAAAGGCATCATCACTTCCTCTTCTGCGATCTCTTCACCTGGCTGCCTGTCTCACAAGACTGGATGTAATAATATCAATACCAACTGTTTCACAATTGTCTCCACAAATCTGCACCTCATTATCGTCTGTAGACTTGTCTCGCACCTGTAGCACTCCAATTCCGTTCGCCTTGTCATTCAGTCTGCAGATAACTTTTGCTTTCAACACCCGAAATTCAAACAAACCACTGTTGTCCAGTCGCCTCCTTCTCTGATTCTAGGGGTCCATCCACCATGAATAGACTCCTCCTCTTCACTTCGGCTGCAAAACCTTCACTTGAATTACCTTCACAATCCAGCCTGCAAAACACTTATTTCCTTACCTGAGACTTATCCTCAAAATATCTGTCCTAAATTTTCAACAGAGATCTTTCTTACGACCTTCTGAAGTGTTGTTCACGATGTGTGTGATGTGTGTGTGGTGTGTGTGTGTGTGTGTAGTTTGTGTGTGTGTGTGTGTTTGTTGCGCGGGCATGTACGTGCGCGCGCATGGTTTTGAAATCTGTTGTTCATTATGTTTAAGGAGAGTTGCATGCCTGTAAATGATTGAGTGCAAGCGCTTCGATTTGTTTGTTTTTTTACAAGATTCAGCGCTATATAAATTCCATATATTATTATTATTATTAAAAGTCCTTCGGAGGAGACTATAACCGAGGCCCCCTGTACGAACGCACGCAGAACATCTTGCGCTTACGTTAAATCCTGTTCCGCTTTTCGTAAGAGTAGTCCATTGTGTGACGGTGGGAACAGATGACAGAATTTACAAAACTGCATACACACGGGGACTGGATGTAAAAAGGTACATAAGTGCTTATTCCATTATCCTAGATATAAAAAAATATAATAATAATAATAATAATAAATCTGCCTTTTCTCTTGACAAATATGTCATGCTGCCTTCAAGATATTCAAAACTGGATGATACAAAACAAGTTACAGCTAAACGCAGATAAAACCGAAGCCATGATTGTAGGGATAAACACAAGTTCTCTTCCATCCCAACAGCTTCAACAGACTTTGGCGATACGTCAGTTTCTCTATCCACCCGTCAAGTATCTAGGTGTTGTTATCGATAACACTCTCTATGCAAAAAGTCATCAGCAAGCCTGCCAGTCCTGCTAAATCAATTATGGTGCTTATTCCATTATCCTCAATATAAAAGGGGAAAAACGGTGTGCAAGTGCAATCCGAAAGAACCTGTCCGGCGATGCAACATCCAAACTTGTCACATCTCTCATTCTTTCAAGTCTGGACTAATGTAATTCTCTTTTAGCTGGTCTTCCAGCATCAGCTATCCACTCCCTTCAACGGATACAAAACTTTGCAGCTCGACTCGTCCTCAAAAAGGACAAATCTGAGCACATTTCTCTTTTCTTGCGATTTCTCCACTGGTTGCCTGTGCCACAGAGAGTAAAGTACAAGATCAGTACCCTCAGTTACTAATGCTCCACAAAACAGCACTTTCCTACCTCTGTGAATGTTTCACCTGTACGCTCCTTCTATTATTAATATTAACATCAATACCGACTTCACTCCCGCCAAAAATCCTTTGCATGAGACAAAACACCGAGGTCCCGTGTACGAACCCCAGAACTCTTGCGCACACGTTTTAAAAACCCCTTCCCCTTTTGAAAGAGTAGGTAATGCGCCAACATAATTTCAGCACAAAAAACATAAAACAACGCAAAAATACAGCTCAACAAAGTAGAGTAGGGCACAAACCCAACCCAACCAGGCACAAGTGCAATAACAGCGCAGCACAATTACTTAAGAAAATACAATGCAGCACAGTAAACTGGTAACCATGACTTGCTTCAACTGTGCGAGATTTGATAGAACAGCCACATCGTGATGATGATGATACAATTGTGACTGAGGCAGCACCATCAAAAACAAACCAATACATTTTTTCCCCCCGGTTTTTGTCTGTCTCTCCCCCCTTTGCTCCACCCTCTCACACCCCCTTCACCTTGGCCTTTGTATTTCTTATGGAGGGTAAGTACCCGTTTCCATTTATTCGTACTACCATTTTTTTTGTTGTTGTTTTGCTCCACCCCACCCCCCCTTCTGCTCCTCTCTCTCATTTTCTCTTCTCTCCCCCACTCTTTCGTGTGTGTTGGTGTGGTGTGTGTGGTGTGTATGTGGTGTGTGGAGTGTATGTGTGTGGTGTGTGTGTGTGTGTGGGTGTATGTGGTGTGTGTGTGGTGTGTGTGTGTGTTGTGTGGTGTGGTGTGGTGTGTGTGTGTGGGGTGTGCGTTATGGTTGGTTGAATGGTGTGTTGCGTGTGTGGTGTGTGTGTGTGGTGTTGTGTGTGTGGAGTTTGTGTGTGGGTGGTGTGTGTGTGGGTGGTGTGTGTGTGGTGTGTGTGTGTGGTGGTGTGTGGGTGTGGTGGTGTGTGAGTGGTGTGTGTGTGGAGGTGTGTGTGTGTGTGTGTGTGGTGTGTGGTGGTGGTGTGTGTGTGTGTGGTGTGTGTGTGTGAGGTGTGGGTTGGTGTGTGTGTGTGTGTGGTGTGTTGTGTGTGTGGTGAGTGTGTGTTGTGGTGTGTGTGTGTAGTGGTCGTGTGTGGAGAAAGGTATTGTGTGCTGTGGTGTGTGTGTGGTGTGTTGTTGTGGTGTGTGGAGGAGTGTGTGGAGTGTGGTGTGTGGTGTGTTTGTGTGTTTGTGTTGTGTGTGGAGGTGGGTGTGTTGTTTGTGTATGTGAAGTGTGTGTGTGCGTGTTTGTGTGTGTGTGTGGTGTATGTGTGGATGTGTGGGTTGTGTGTCTGTGTGGTGTGTGTGTGTGTTGTGATGTGTATTGTCTGTGATGTGTGGTGTGTGTTGTGTATGTGTGTGTGTGTGTGTGTGTATTTGATGTGTGGTGTAGTGAGTGGTGTTGGTGTGTGTATGTGTCTATGTGTGTGTGGTGTTGTTGTGGTGTGTGTGTGTGTGTGTGTGTGTGTGTAGTTGTGTGTGGATCTGTGTATGGGTGTGTGAGGTGTGTATTGTGTGTGTGTGTGTGTGATGTGTGGTGTGTGGTGGTATTGGTGTGTGGTGTGTTGTGTATGTGTGTGTGTGTGTGTGTGTGTGGGGGTGTGGTGTGTGTGTGTGTGTATGTGTGTGTTGTGTGTGGTGTGTGTGTTGATGGTTGGTGTTATTGTGTATTGTTGTGGGTGTATGTAGTGGTGTGTGTTGTGTGTGTGGTGTGTATGTTATTTGTGTGTGTGGGGTGTGTGTGCGTGTGATTGTGTGTATGTTGTGTGGTGTATGTGTGATGTGGGGTATGTGTGTGTGTGTGTGATGTGTGTGGTGTGTGTGGTGTGTATAGTGTGTGTTGGTATGTGTGAGTGTGTGTGGATGTTGTGTGTGTTGTGTGTGTGTGGTGTGTAATGTGTGTTGTTGCGGTGTTTGTTATGTGTGTGTTGTATGGTGTGTGTATGTGTGTGTGTGTGTGTTGTGTGGGTGTGTAATGTGTGGTGGTGTGTTGTGTGTGTGGTGGTATGTTGTGTGTGTGTGTTGTGTGTGGGGGGGGGGGTTGGTGTGTAAGTTTTTTTTGTGGTGGGGGTGTGTGTGTGTGTGTTGAGTGTGTGTGTGTGTGGGTGTATGTGTGTGTGTGTGTGTGTTGTGTGTGTGTTGTGTGTGTGGTGTGTATGTGTGTGTGGTGTGTGTGTGTGTGTGTGTGTTGTGTGTGTGTTGTGTGGGTGAGGTGTGGGTGAGGTGTTGTAGTGTGTGGTGTATAGTGTGTGTGGTGTGTGTGTGTTATGTGGATGTGTGGTTGTGTTGTATGTGTGTGTGTGTGTTTGTGTGTGTGTGTGGTGTGTGGTGTGGTGTGGTTGTTATATAGTGTTAGTGTGGTGTGTTGATGTGTGTGTGTATGTGGAGTGTGTGTGAGGTGTGTTGTTGTTTGTTGTGTGTGTGTTGGTGTGTGTGTGTGTGTATGGGTTGGTGTGGTTGTTGTTGTGTGGTGGTGTGTGGTGTGTGTGTGTGTGTGTGTGTGTGGGGTGTGTTTTGTGTGAGTGTGGTTGTTTGTGTGTGGTGTTGTGTTGGTGTGTGTGTGTTGTGGTGTGTGATGGTGGTGTGTGTGTGTGTCTGTTGGTGGTGGTTTAAAGTGTGTGTGTTGATGTGAGTGTTGTTGTTGGTGGTTGTTTGTGGGTTGTTGTGTGGGGTGGTGTGTGGATGTGTGGATGTGTGTGTAGGTGTTGTGTGTGGTGGTTGTGTGGTGTTATGTGTGTAGGTGTGGTGGAGCGTGTGGTGTGTATGTGTGTGTGTGTGGTGTGTGTATGTTGTGTGTGTGGGTGTGTTGGGTGTGTTGTGTGTGTGTTGTGAGGTGTGTGTTGTGTGGGTGTGTTAATGTGTATGTGCGTATTTTTTGAAGTGGGGAAGTGAACTGACCTGTGTGGGTTTAGTGAAATGTGGAAGTGGACACAAAAAAAAAAGAAGGGCTTCTTCACCTGGACACATTGGTCAAGCCCGGATTCCTTTGTGTGTGTTGTGAATGGCTTCCTCTCTTCCTTTGTGTGGTGTGAATCTGAGCTTCCCCTCTTCGTTGTGTGGTGCGAATGGATTCCCTCATCTCCTATTGTGGTGGTGTAAAGGCTTCCCTCTTCCTTTGTGTGGTGTGAACTGCTTCCTCTCTTCCTTGAGTGGTGTGCATTGCTTTCTCCTCTTCCTTTGTTGTGGGAGAATGCACCTTCACTCTTCCTTTGTGTGGTGTGAATGACCCGTCCACTGTGTGAGGTGTGAATTGAACTTCTGCTCCCTTCCTTTGTGCGGTGTGAAAGACCTTCCCCTTCTGTTGGTGTGTTGAGAATGACCTTTCTCCTATTTCCTTTGTGTGTTGTGAATTGCTTTCTTCTCCTTCCTTTTGTGCGGTGTGAATACCTTCTCCGTCTTCCTTTGTGTGTTGTTAATGAACCTTCTCTCATTCGCTTTGTGTTTTGTGAATGGCTTTCTCTCTCTTCTCCTTGTGTGGTGTGAAAGCTTCTCTCTCGAATCCTTTTGTGTGGTAGTGAATGGCTTCCTCTTCCTTTGTGTCGTGGATGAATGTGCTTCCACTTCTTTGTGTGGTGGAATGGCTTCCTCCTCTTCTTTTGTGTGGTGTGAATGGCTTTTCTTCTCTTTTCTTTGTGTGGTGTGAATGGCTTCCTCCTCCTTTGTGAGGTGTGAATGGCTTCCTCTCATCCTTTGTGTGTGTGAATGGCTTTCCTCTTCCTTTTGAGGTGAGAATTGGCTTTCCTCTTCCTTTTGTGTGGTGTGGAATGGCTTTTCTCTCTTCCTTTGTGTGGTGTGAATGGCTTTCCTCTTCTTTGTGTGTGTGAATGGTATATTTATCTATCTACACTTTCCTTTGTGTGGAGTCAAATGGCTTCCTCCTTCCTTTGTCTGTGGAGTGAATGCGTCTCCTCACTTCCATTGTACCTACCCCTGTTTACTTGTGTGTTTGCAGTTGGCTGGTGGAGAGGATCAGCCTAGTTGGTTACAGTTTAGAGCAGTGAATCGTGATCTGAGGCGCGTGGTTCTGTTCACCGCTGAAGCACCTGTTCCGTGGATCCCTTCCCTGCAGTTTAACGCCTTCTCTACTCCCCCTTCTAGATGAGACTTTTAAGTCCCGTGTACGAACGCAAGCAGAAACTCACACAACACACACACACACACACCACACACCACACACACAACACACACACACACACCAAAACCTGAACTCTACTTTTGGAAGAGTAGTAGGTCATTGCGTACTTTGCTAGGACAGAATGACCAAATTTATTAAGAAAAAACACCAACCTATAACATGCACACTGATGTCCCGTAATGTAACGTAATCTCCGAAGTTTGGCGATAACAAGCTGCCTAAAATGGAGGCAAAACGCCATGCATACGCAAAACCTCACAGTCGGGTGATACACTGGATCTAGCTGAGGATAGAAAAAAAGGAAAGAATATATAATAATAATAAAAAAATTGTTTATTTTGACTTTTATGTGGCATACTTTTTATACCACCTTAACTCAGTTTGAAAAAAGCTTTTTCTTTCTTGTATTTGTATTTTCATTGAGTTGTGGCCACTGTAGGCCTGCTACTTCTATACTGCTAATGGTTTTGTTCCCCATTTCTGGGCCTGTTTCTTTGTTGTGGCATCTCGTAGGCCTGCTTTCTTCAAATAAAGCAATGAGTTGTTCCTTTCTGTGGCCTGTTTCATTGTTGTGGCCTCTTTTAGCCCTTCTTCTATACTGCAATGAGTTGTTCCCTTTCTGTGGCCTGTTTGTTGTGCCTCTTGTAAGGCCAGCTTCTCTGCATCTACTATACTACAATGAGTTTGATCCCTTTCTGTGGCCTGGTTTTCTTTGTTGTGTGGCCTCTTGTAGGCCTGCTTCTTCTATACTGCAACTTGGTTTGTTCCCTTTCTGTGCCTGTTTCCTTAGTTGTGCCTTCTTGTAGGTCCGCTTCTTCAATACTGCATGAGTTGTTCCCTTTCTTGCCTGTTTCTATGTTGTGGCCTCTTGAGGCCTTGTCTTCTATACTGCAATGCTTAGTCCCTTTCTGTGGCCTGTAACTTTGATGTGGCCAACTCGCCGTCTTTTCGTGCTTTGGAGCTGGCCTTTTTCTCCCTTTGTTTTTCCTGAATCCTCATTTGTTTTTGGTTTGTTTGCCTTTTTTGTAGTCCTGTCCTTCATTATGAGTTTCCATCTTTGTATATTTATTGTCTTCTTTTTTCTCTCTCCTTTATGACAAATCGTAGTCCTGTTTTTCTTGGTTGCTTTGTCCTGCTTTTTTTCTGTATTTGGTCTTGTGACTTTGTCTCTTTTGTGGCTGCTCGTAACTATTTTTCTTTGTTGTTTTGTGTGTGTATTTGTTTGTTTTCAGTTGCTTTTTATTTTTATAATTATGGGATCGATTACAAGGTTTCCAGACAAAGCATTTGCGATATTATTGTATCTGTCTAATTCTGTGCTTGTCCTAGGCCGGGATTCTGACCCGATTTTTTTGGTATGGTATAACACTGTACTGTAGTGTGTTGCGTTACAGAGAGGAGAGAGGAAGAGAGAGAGAGAGAGAGAGAGGAGAGAAGAGAAGAGAGAGAGAGAGAGAGAGAGAGAGAGAGAGAGAAGATACAGAGAACTCTGAACTGGTTTAATGTACATCGGCCTTTGGCCCCAATACACTTTGAGAGGCAAAAACTTGAAGATGAAAAAATAGCCTCATAAGATTTGTTAAGACTGTCAGTACCTTGGGGCGCACTCAAAACTGTATACACTTGCATATGCATATTCGAAAATCATGACTAAATAAAGGCTGTTATAGACCAAGAATCAAAACAAAACACAGCTAAAAAAAAGTTCAGTTCACCGTAACCGCTTCCCAGGATACCACAAAAAGATAATAGACCTGTGAACAAAGTTATTGATAGAGTTATACCCGATATGTTAACACCTTCTCACATACAAACATCAAGCACGTCATAAATCATAACAGTTGAAATCATTAATGCTCATTAACTTTCTGCATTTTCAGAATAGTTACTATACTCACAAGTTACTGCATTCTCAAAACATCCACTACTCTGGAAAAGGGTACCCACCAAATACAACCATGACAGCCCTAGACTAATGTAATGCTAACACAATGCTTTGTGCAAAACCTATTGTATTACACTATGCTCTTTCTTGTCATGTAACATCCGCCAAAGAGAGAGCGAGAGAGAGCGAGAGAGAGAGCGAGAGAGAGAGAGAGAGAGAGAGGAGAGAGAGAGAGAGAGAGAGAGGAGAGGTAGAGAGAGAGAAGAGAGATTAATAAAGAGAGAGAGAGAGAACTCGCACTTGTCGAACTCGCAAGGGAGGGAGGGAGGGAGGGAGGGAGAGGGGAGAGTAGGGGAGAGTAAGAGTAGATAATACAGAGAGCGAGAGAGACAGAGAGAGAATTGGGGATAGAAGAGAGGAGAGGTGAGGAGAGGAGAGAGGAGAGTGAGAGAGAGAGAGAGAGAGAGAGAGAGAGAGAGAGAGTAGAGAGAGAAGGAATAGTGGCATAACACCAAAAAAAAATCAATAAAAACAAATTGAAACCATACAAAGATCTAGAAGATAAAAAGACACCCCCCCCCCCACACACACACACACTCCAAAAAACCAAACCAAAACAAATTGAAACCATACAAAGACCTAAAAGATTAAAGACCCCCCCCCCCCCCCCCCACCAAAACAGACAACAAACTGAAACCATACAAAGAGCTAAAAAGACACCCCCCCCCCCACCAAAACAGACAACAAAACTGAAAACCATACAAAGAGCTAAAAGATAAAAGACACCCCCCACCAAAAAACAAAAACAAATTGAAATCATCATCATCAGTCCTGTGACCTTGGCGGTCGTGGAGGAGACACGAAAGACGATACCGTGATAAGCCTCCTCCATCCATCTCGGTCCTCGGCTCTGCGCAGTAGTGCCGAGTCATTCATCCTGGTCCATTCACTGATGTTGTCCATCCATGACTTATTCTGTCTTCCCCTCTTTCTGCCACCTTCGAGTGTTCCCTGCAGTACTGTTTTTGGCAGAGTGTTGTGGCGGGTGACGTGGCCGAAACCATGTCAGCTTTTTCTTCTTGACGATGGTGAGAAGGGGTTCCTGTGACCTGCCAGCCGTGTTATTTGGCTCTTGACAAATTCATTGGTCTTTCGTTCTCTCAAGGATATGCCCAGCAGTTTTCTATGGCATTTTGTTTCAAATGACTGGATTCGCTTTGCTGTTTCAGCAGTCAATGTCCAGGTTTCACTTCCGTACAGCAGGATCGTCTGAATTAGGGCTTTGTAGAGCTTTAGTTTGATTGGGAAACTGATCTCTTTACTTTTCCATATGGTGGTGAGTTTTGTCATGGAAGATGTTGCCATGGCTAGTCTGACTTTGATTTCTGTCGTCGATCGCCCGTCATTTGTGAGTGTAGCGCCAAGGTATTTAAAAGCGTCTACCTCCTCCAGTTGCTGGCCGTTCATGTAAATTTTTGCAGTAGCGTTGCTCGTGCTGTTCACAAGTACTTTACTTTTCTCCGAGCTCACCTCCATCCCATATGCTCCAGCTCTGTTCTCAAGTCTGGTCGTAAGATCTTGCAGCTCTGTGTTACTTCCGCCCATGAGGTCAATGTCATCGGTAAAGCGCAAGTTGTTGAGGGGTCTGTCCGCCAATGGAGATGGTAGAGTGGAAGTCATGGAGGGTCTCTCTCATAATGTTTTCCAAGAACAGATTAAACAGACTGGAGATAAACAGCATCCTTGTCGGACCCCAACTGTGGTTTTGAAGTAGTCTCCGACCTGATTGTTCAGAAGGAAACTGCACTGCTTGCGGTGTTGTATAGTGCTTGAATGGTTTTGCACTAGTCCTTCTTCAATGCCAAACATTCTGAGGACCTGCCACAGGCCTTCGTGCCATACTCTGTCAAAGCCTTCTTGAAGTCGATGAAGTTTGTGGAACAGGCTCCTTCTGATGTTGAAGATGTTTTTCCATCAGGATGTGACAGTTAAAAATCTGTTCGATTGTGCTCCTGCCTGCCCTGAACCCAGCTTGTTCCTCTGCAAGGTGTTCTTCTGCCTCTTCTTGAGTCGATTCAAAATAACTTTGAGCATGATCTTGCTGGCGTGGCTGATGAGGCTGATTGTTCTATAGTTTTGGCATTGGCGTAAATTCCCTTCTTCCTGGGGCAGAGGCATGATGAGTGATTGTGTCCATTCTGTTGGCCACTGTTTTGGTCTCCCAAATCTTCTGACAGATAGCTGTAACATGTGTGATAACTGTTTTCGCCACCATGCTTGAGCAGCTCTGCTGGTATGTTGTCTGCTCCTGGGACATTTCTAACTGGTAAACTGCGGATGGCTTCTTCGACTTTTCCCTCAGTATAGGTAATGGCGAGGGTACTCTTGATGTTGCTGCTTCCTCTTCTATTATGCTCTTTTCAGGTTGGATTGGGTAGTTGTATAGTTCTTGACAATACTCAGACCACCTGTTCAATGCAGCTGAGCTTTCTGTGAGGAGGTTTCCGGAGCTGTCTTCATTGACTGAGGATTTGGTTTGAAGTGGTTTTTGTGAGTTTCTTCAGGGTGTCGTGTGCCTTTTTACTGTTGCCCACTTGCATGCTTTTTTCGATCTCATCACATTGATCACTGATCCACTTCTCTCTGGCCTTTAACATTGACTTCTTCACAAGATTGTTGGCCTCCCGGTATTCTTTAGGGTTGGAAGACCTGGTTGGTTTCAGTGCTCTTCTTGTATCGCAGAGGTCCAAGATGTCATTGGTAGTCCATGGCAGGTGTTTTATTCCTCTGACGACGAGAGTACCTCCTTGCTCGTTTCTCGGACTGCCTCATTGAAGTTGTTGGTGAGGTCATTGATGTCATTGTCCAGGAGGGTTAATGCCGCAAAACGTTCCGCCAAGCTTAGCTTGGAAGATCTCCTCGACATCTGGATCTTTCAGTTTGTCCACGCTCAAATTTGATTCGTGGTTTGCAGGCATGTTTATTTTTCTTCAGCTTCATTTTGAATACCAGCAGCACAAGGTCGTGGTCGCTGCCTATGTCAGCTCCAGGGTAGTTCTTGTTCTGGCTCTGTTGATGCTAGATTTGAAGCGCGTGGTGTTAAGATGAAATCTATTTGGTTATGGATCTTGCCGTTAGGCGCATGCCAGGTTGTCCTCCTTGATGCTTGTGGGGATAGAGGGTATTGGCAATGGGATAGTCCGTGGTGCTAGGCAAACCCAGCAGACGTAGTCCCCTGTCGTTGGTCCCCAGTTCAAACTGACAACTGGTTGCGGCCCTTGGTTGTAAAGAGTCAGGACCTACTTTGGCGTTTTATATCCTTGTTATGATATGGGGGTTCTTTGCTTGGTGATGATGAAGGTTATCTTCATAATGTCTCCTTTCAAGTTCTTCGTAAATTCTTCTACTTCTTCATCTGCCATGGTCAGATGATGGTGCATAGATTTGTATGATGGTGATGTTCTTGGGCTTGGCCGACACCCGGATGCTGATAATCCTGCTGGAAGCCGGTGTACAGCTGATAATGCACCCCACTACTTCCTTTCTGACAACAAATGCCACTCCATGTTGGTGACAGCTAAAAGACACCCCCCCCCCACACACACACACCGAAACCGTACAAAGAGCTACACAGATAAAAGACACCCCCACCACCAATATACAAAACAAATTGAAACCATACAAAGGCTTAAAGATAAAAGACACCCCCCCCCCCCCACCACCAAAAGACAAAACAAATTGAAACCATACAAAGAGCTACCCAGCCCCCTCACACCATCAAAAAAGGAAACAAACTGAAACCATACAAGAGCTAAAAGACACCCCCCTCCACACCACCAAAAAACAAAACAATTTGAAACCATACAAGAGGTAAAAGATAAAAGACACCCCCCCACCAAAATACAAACAAACTGAAACCATAGAAAGAGTCTAAAAGATAAAAGACACCCCTCCACACCACCAAAAACCAAAAACTGAAACCTTACAAAGAGCTAAAAGATAAAAGACACCCCCTCCACACCACCAAAAGACAAAACAAACTGAAACCATAGAAAAGAGATAAAAGATAAAGACACCCCAACACCACCAAAAGACAAAAACAAACTGAAACATAGAAAGAGATAAAAGATAAAAGACACCCCCAACACCACCAAAAAACAAAACAAATTGAAACCATACAACCATGACATTTTGACAACATCCGCGCGCGCTTCCTCCTCCTCCTCCTCTGCCTACACATCCTTCCTGCTTCTTCCTGGCATTTCTCTCTGACCAACAACAACAACAACGTCATTAACGAACGCCTGGTGTGGGCGTCATGTGCTTAGGTCCTTAGTAAGACCCGCCGGGAGGTCACAGAGACGTGCTTATCTATCTGTCTATCTATCTTCTCTCTCTCTCTCTCTCTCTCTCTCTCTCTCTCATCTCTCTCTCTTCTTATTATATATATATATATATATATATATATATATATATTGAGTCTTCGAGGGTGCCCCCACGTTCGTCAGACTACGGGACAGATATATATATATATATATATATATATAATTATATATATATATATTGCATTCAAAACACACACACACACACACGCGCGCGCGCGCGCGACGGGATAGCCTAGTAGTTACAATATTGCGCTCGCAATCCAACGACCCGGGTTCGAATCCTGTTCAAGGAGATTTTTCCACTGGAGTTAACATCAGTGCAGACTCCACTCTCCCCAAATGTCTTTCGGATGAGCCTATAAACCGAGGTTCCGTGTGCGAACGCACGCAGAACATCTTGCGCACACGTTAAATCCTGTCCGCTTTTCGAAAGAGTGACTGCCGGTGAGAACAGATAACAAAATACACAACTAATTACACACGAGGACTGGATGTAAAAAAGCAAACTAGTCATTACTCTATTATCCTCGATATAAAAGAATAACAAGCATGAAAAGAAAAGTGAGCGGAGTGGATGAGAAGGAATCCTTATACAGGCTACCCAGACATTGTCACAAGGACGTTTTCCTGACGTCACACAGCCGTTATTTTCAAGGGAGAAAGGGACAGAGGTGATTAATTTTGCAGCGTCGTGCGTCAGTAACAGAAGAGACAAAGACAGGAGAGAGAGACAAAGACAGGAGAGAGAGACAAAGGACAGAGAGAGAGAGAAGAGAGAAGGAGAGAGAGAGAGAGAGAGGAGAGAGAGAGAGAGAGAGAGAGAGAGAGAGAGAGGAGGGGGGGGGGGGGGGGGTAGAGAATTCAAAGAGCAACTACAATAATTTTTCAGGTTTCGCCATTACAGGACAGACAACAGGGAAGAAGAGAGAGACACACAGACAGACGAACAGACAGATAAGGGTGGAGGGGGGGGAGAGGGGCGTGTTGGATTGTTGTTGCAGCTGACAAATCTCCGTGGAGATGAAACATGGATGTCATTGATCAACTTCCTCCTTGCAAACTTGTCGCTCGCAGCTTCTGTTTCCTCTGTGTTGCTGTTGTTGTTGTTGTTGTGTGATAGTGGTTACTGTGGCTGTGTGAGACAATTTTTGTCATTTTACGATGTTATTTCTTGGGAAGTGGATATGGTGTGGTGTTTGTGTGTGTGGTGTGGTGTGTGTGTGTGGTGTGTTGTTGTCTTCAATTTAACGTTTTCACTTGAGTGATATTAGACGATTATAGTGTGTGTGTGTGTGTGTGTGTGTGTGTGTGTGTGTGTGTGTGTGTGTGTGTGTGTGTGTGTGTGGTGTGTGCGCGCGCGCGCAAGGGGTGTGCATGTATGTGTTGTGCGTGCATGTCGGTTTTGAGCTTAATCATAAGGAACTTTTCTTAGCTAACTGAAAATTTACCGCCACTTTCAATTCATTTGAAAACTTCACAAAGGAAACTGCTTCTTCTCTTCATCCTTGTTGTTCTTTCAAAGCCCACCCTGTCTGTGTAACATTATTTCTATAGTGGCTAGGCCATCATCATTTCCAGTTTCTGTTTCCTCCTTGAAATGAAATTCTGCGAGACAATTTTGGCAGAAATTTGAAATTCCACATCAGTTCCTCCATCCACCACAGTCAAGTATCTAGGTGTTATTATCGACAACACACTCTGCAAAAATTCATCACCCAGACCTGCCGGTCCTGCTACTATCAGTTACGGCGTGTAAGTGCAATCCGAAAGAACCTGTCCGCTGATCCAACATCCAAACCTGTCACATCTCTCATACTTTCACATCTGGTCTATTGTAATTCTCATCTGGACTATTGTAATTCTCTTTAGGCTGGCCTGCCAGCATCATCTATTCACTCCATTCAACGCATACAAAACTCTGTCATTCGACTAGTCCTCAAAAAGAAAAAAAAATGCTGCCTGTGCCACAGAGAGTAAAGTACAAGATCAGTACCCTCTGTTACAAATGCCTACACAAAACAGCACCCTTCTATCTATGTGAATGTCTTCACCTCTACACTCCTCGTTCCTTCTCCTCTGCTGCAGATACCCTGTGCTTACGAATACCTCGATTCAACCAATCCACCATTAGCCGTCACTCTTTCTCTATTTCTGGTCCATCAATCTGGAATGACCTCCTTTTCTCCCTTCGTGAAAAGCCTACTTACGACAGCTTTAAATCCAGCCTCAAGACATTCAAAACAATTCTGAATAATAAACCTACGATATTCAGAGTTGCAGGTATGGCACAAGAACAATAAACAAACGTGTCGCCATGTTGCAGAGATTGGCGGGTGAATGGTGAAGACATCATTCATCAACTCTCGTGATAAACGATCGGTGACTTTTGCAAGGCAAGGCCCGATAAATGCATTGCCATATAAAGAAGTGGTACGCGCATGTGGCAGTAGGACATATCTGCCTCGATTCGTGAAATTCAATTCACGATCTTCCGAAGAAAATAAAACGACGAAACCTGCAGGACATGTTCAACACATAAAATACATCAAAGCTGTTGTGCTTGTACTGTGGAACATCAAGGCAAGATCTGTGATTCTCTGTCCACATCCCATCCCTAACATTATCTCCAAAATGTCTGTGTCATCCTTATCCGAGTTTGGATTTGACATGAAAGATTGGATTTTGTTGTTAGTTTTAGAATAGTATTGAGTTTAGCAGCGACGGACCAAGTCCCTGCCTTCCTCCACAACGAACGAAAAGAATCAAAGCTTAAAAGAAAACAGAGGGCAGGGGGAGGGGTGGCTCTGACAGAAAGCAGTACAGACAAGCTGTCATGCCATAGTTCTTTGCTGAAAGAAAGCAGATCTTGCCTAGATAGACGACACACATCATCACGAACACTGGCGGCAGAGGTTGACATCAGCAACACGGCGGCATGACTGAGGCGATGGCCGCCCATTTCTTTCGGCACATAACACACACACACACACACACACACACCAACACACACAGGACCAGTCATCTTAACATACACTCCGGCACCGCTGATGTCAACCTTGACCACAAAATTCAAACCTCCTACCCAGAAAAGACAGCAGTAGATGAACTACATGTACGCACGTTGAGCCAACTGCAGTGTCCACCAGGTGAGATGCGTGGTCTAGCACCTGTCATCAATGCTGACAGGTAAACGTAGAGAACAGAACCCTTTCAGTGCCTACACACAATCCCTTCACATGGACAAGTCTGTTACAATGTTCTTCTTTGATGACACTGACGGCGTTGTTTCGTGGTATTTTCGGAGAGTACCGAAAATGACGGTTTGAAATGATGAAAAAGAAAAGTGTAACGTTCAAAAATGTAATCACTTGTTGCAAATACAGTTATAGAACAAAATCATCAGTGGATAATTTAACCAGTTTTGCTGTAGTGACATCAAATGATTGTCAGTAGACTTGTGGATATAATTTACTTTTACAGGCTGTGAAAAAAGACAACTAATCTTAAAATCGCCTCTACGATATTACATGTAAAGAGGTCAGCTACCAACTACCTTATTTCTGTACAAGTTACCAGAAAAAATAGTTACAGATTATACAAGTTTTTCCCCGACTCAATCCCAATAAATTGTTGGGGCGCTGGCTGCACTACAGAGTTAGTCGTCAGATTCCTTCACATCAAAGAGTTAGTCGTCAGATTCCTTCACTTGAGTTAGTCGTCAGATTCCTTCACTTCAAAGAGTTAGTCGTCAGATTCCTTCACTTCAAAGAGTTAGTCGTCAGATTCCTTCTCTTCATTTGGCTGTATGCCGATCCTGGTCCTTTGTAAATTGTATTCATGACCATTTAAAATGTTTTCTGCCTACCACTCTGGCTTTTCTTTCTCCCCAACAGTTGTCTGCAGAATGGCTTTAGCCAGACCACTGGCCATTTCCACATCGTTTTCTCCACTGACGCCAGATGTTGATGTAGATAGAGTACTGTTTGATAGTCGACACTCTTGATCACTATTTGCAAAACTCACGTTTATTATTTTTTTAAAAATGCTATCCAAAGCCAAGTTTCAGTACAATTCAGTTAGTTCGGTTCCTACATTGAAGAGTCACCTGTGCAACATTCCATATCGACTACATCATATCAAATTGCAATTCGAGTAGCAAATGTTTTCCCGACTTCCTGATCCAAAATGCGGGAAAACCCTCGGGTACAATCCTAGGTATTTTTGGTTTTAGCAAATCACGGACTTTGACCAGATGTAGGTTGTCTAAATGTGACTGTTGGGTCTTCTGTATAATTGTGTATGTCTTGAGGAGACAGGGAGGAAATGACTGTTCAGCACATTATCCAAAGTGGAAGGATAAAAATCACCCTGGATATGCCTGGGCCCACTGAGTCTACAAAATGTCTGGCTTGTGTTTAACACAGTACAAAAGTGAACTAAAAGACTGATCAAAGACAGACTGCAATAAACATATTCACTACAGAGTTCAATTAATAAGCCTTACTATTTGGAAGGAACATATCTCAGTACATGAACTTTAATATGTAAATACTTTATCTGGATGTCAACCAACTGCACAAGTACTTTGGGTCAGCTGACTGGAGATCACACTGTGTCATAATAAAGGGAGGCCACCTAACAGCAAGAGCAGTTCATATCACTCTCTGTCGTGATAGGAGTGGGGCGTCTTTGATAAGAAATGAAACTCTGTCTCATCTTTCTTCAGGAGCTCTTCGCGTCCTTCATTAATGTTTCTGTGTAGTTTTTTCCCCCCAAACATTTTCATCCATTATCCAACCCACCTTTCGTATTTTATTCAAAATGTCGGACGACTTTATATTTTGATGGGGTCTGGTAATCCTACGTTAATGCTAATCAACCTGTATTCCGAAAGATAAGTCATCACCACCACCATCATCCTGTGTTATCACCTGTCCCACCGTTACTGGGATAGTGGAGGTACATTCACCAGGGAACCAGCCTTCTCCCTCATATGAGGTTAGCTGTCTCCTGACTGTCTCATTCAGTCATGCACCGGTCCATTCTGTGACAGTCTCTTTCCATCTCTTCCTTCGTCTTCTCCTTTTCTATACCGTTTCCTGACCTACCGCTTCAGCTTGTATTTTTGAACTTTTATCACTACACAATTATGTGCAGATAGCATGGTTAATTGCATACTTTAGGGGTGATTTTCAAAACTTTTTTTTAAACCATAGCCAGCGCCTATCAGAGATGTGTTAGACTATATAAGCGAAATACATGAAATTCGCACTACATGAATAACAGAGCAAATCAGCCCACCTTTTAAAGTGAGGAATACTACAGTGGATGAGCGATATGGGAGATAATTATGCGACCCCTTTCTCTGCTAAAAAGCAGGGTTTAGGGGGTGCACCCCCCTGAAGCTGAAGCCTTTTTATTTTTAAATGCAGACGAACTTTCTCATGGAATGAAAATCTATTAAGAGTGAAAATATCTAGTAATCCCTTTACCATCTAAAACATATCCACAGTCAAGAAAAAAAGCATTGGCAGCATTGTTTTGTGAGCAACAGGAAGTCTGTCAACATGTGTGGGATTGTGAGCAAAAGCCTGATGACTTTTTCCCCATTAGAGACGTACAGGATTCATACAGACCTCTCCGTACAAAGTTCAAAGAGTTTTCAAGGATAATTAATTTTTAAGACATTAATGTGTGTGATTCGTGTAGCGTTACACTTTTAGCCTATACATGTTAATTCTATCATTGATAGCCACCCAAAACAGATTTATTAATACATATGGTGTGTGTGTGTGTGCGTGTGCGTGCGCGTGCGTGCGGTGGGAGGGAGGGCCACAACTATTTACAGATCATTACAATAGCAGTCTTGTCTTATCCAATTTGTTCCTTGACAGGCAAACATCACTGGAATCTTTGTTTTATTTGGCAGTAAAGTAATAACTCTTAAATATCTCCAATTTGTGTGTGTGTTGTGAGAGGAGAGATAGTTTCACTTAAAATACTTTTAGCATAGCATCTGAGTTACTGTCTAATTTTTTTTACTGTTTCAAGTAAAAAGAAAAACTGCTTTCTAAGTCTGAAACTGTTTAGTAAAAAACAAACAAACCCCCAAACCCTAAGAAGTTCACAACTGTCTTTTGATTGAGTTGGATGCCACATCTACCGACTTAGTCAGCTAAAGAACGCTGCCGCACTCGGGACAAAAATAATGTCCAAATCTGGAAAGGGAAAGAACAACACTCACTCCTCTTGATCATGTCGGTTGTTTTTTTTAGTACAAAATCCTCACGTAATTTTGTTAAGAGCCTTCGGCACCAGACGAGTCAAACAATGCTACTTTGTATCTGTTTCATAGCATCGTAAGTCTAAACAAAGCGCCAAATCTTGGTGGGACCACGCTGGCTCTCAACAAAACTCCTGCCCACCATGGCTTGCAGGCCAATGCCTTTTATCACACGCACAACGAAAACGCTTTCTTTGCTTGTTGCTATTCGTTAATCTAGCCTCCTTGCTTAGCTTTTGTCAGCTACACAGGATATAATGTATACAGTTTTCTTTTACTTCTTTTGTTATCTTTAACTTGACACACTAGGCTAAAACACATCCAACGAGTGCGATTGATGGACGACGACTCCCGCAACTTACTGTGCATCTGCCAAAGTAATAATTATTTCCCTTGAACAATTTGTCGTCTGCTATATCCTGTCTGGTCCACGCACTCGCACGCATTTGAACTTTTATCTGCTTACGTTTTCGCACAAAAATGTATCCTTAGTTTATTGTCATTGTTAATGAAAATACTTTCTATAGAAAAGCCTTGATTTTCAAGATTTTTGAAGGGAGTGTTTGTCACAGATTGTCATCTTGGTCATTTTCAACAGGGGTCAAAGTTCTGAATATATTATTTCCTTTTAAAAAAAGTTTAATCCCTTGTGTTGTGAGAAAAAAATTCACAAAGGCAAAGTACTGTGCTTTTTATTCAAGTGACTGTACACGAAAGAGAATTGCAAAGGAAATGCTTCCCGCAGTGTGTGGATGGGGAAAGACCTCACCATGCGATCATCGCAGGACTGCTTCATTTTGCACTGTGTAACATGTTGCTGTTTCTTTACAGTACAGAATGTCTGGGAGCTACAAGAAGATGCTTTGTCAGTATATTATCAGCGATAAGCCTTCAAGGAAGTGCATTTTGCTGTTTCTTTACAGTACAGGATGTCTGGGAGCTACAAGAAGATGCTTTATCAGTATATTATCAGCGCTAGGCCTTCAAGGAAGTGCATGTTGCTGTTTCTTTACAGTACAGGATGTCTGGGAGCTACAAGAAGATGCTTTATCAGTATATTATCAGCGCTAGGCCTTCAAGGAAGTGCACTTCATAAATCAAGGTTGCTGTTAGATGCTTGACAAACCGAGCTCTGTCTGTCACCCCTGTGCTAAAAATCAATGTGCCAGCAACACATGAAGTCAGTTTGTTGCTTAAAAACCTGGAGCTTCAGAAGCTGCATCAGGGATGTGTCATCATACAGGCGTTCACAGTAGAGCATTTTCCTCTAAAGAAATGACAAAGTCACAAAATTTCATGGAAGTGGAAGTAGCTTTAAATCTGAAGGAAAAAAATTAGGTGAGGGTAATTTCTAACCCACTGTCACAGTAGTCGGCAGGGATTAAAGAAACAGGCACTCAGTAATTTGAAGACATCTGCGGGGGAGGGGGGGTCTCTGATAAAATAGATTATTTTTCTGAAGGGATTAAACATCCTAAATTGTGTGGAAATGAAATCCAGATGAATAAGTATTTAAAATGTCTGATATATCAAGAATTTTACTGGACTGACAGGACTAAAAACATGGCATGTGTATGCTAGTGCGTGCGTGCGTGCGTGTGTGTGTGTGCACGCGCGCGCGGGGAGATATCAAAAAGTTTTCTTGATGATATGGTACCTGACAGATTGCGTAAATATGTCGGACACAAGGCATTTTCTGTTGGCCACCAATGCACTGGTCTAGCAGAAAGGGAATCACTATCAATGCCTAAGTTGTCAGCGCAAACCTATCAGCACTGGCAGCTCTTATATTCTGCACTTGGAGTGTGTGAATTACTAACTTGCTGTGCATTATTTGGAAGGGGGGGGAGGGGAGGGGAGTTAAAAAAAAAATTGGGGGGGGGGGGGGGAGTTACACGGTTATCACTGCGCCTTGATAATAAATGTGGTGATTGTAAGCTCAAGTTCTGGGCTTACCTTGGACTTGATTCCATGTTTCATCAAAGTCAGGAATCTGCGTAATCTTTTGTTCCAGCTCCCCCCCCCCCCCTCCCCCCACATGTTCAAACTGCTTAGTGACAGGTCTGTGGGTCAGTCAGCCTGGCCGATAGGTTTTCTGTCGTTAAGAAAATAAATATTCACTAGTATATTCGACACGTGTGAGCTTTGATACTGCTCTACATTTTTGAGATGAAGTTTTCTCAACACTAGTTTTCCTGTTTTTGCGCAAATCTATTGTCTGCGGACTGTCAGTAGAATTCAAAATGTGTGTGGATTTAAGGAATAATATACATATGCAACAAATATAGTACAATATGACAGGGAATATTTGTCTTCCATGCATGGACCAGATGTAACTTTTGTTTCTGGGGTTTTGCATAGATTGCAAAATAGGTTATGGAAATGTACATTTTCTTGCATTTGCAATCTTTTTTGGTTTCTATATAACGCCTATGTGGGAAAAGTGCCCATTATTATTATTATTATTATTTAAAGTGCACAGGCACTTAATCATCAGCAATGGAATCACTTAACTTGAAACAGCCATCTGGTTTCACGATTAAGATTTTCCGACGCAATGTAAAATATTTAAACATATTATAATGAGGTGATTGTCTTTGAAAAGTTGTAATCAGTTATAGTAAACTGCCTCATCAGTCTCATTGAAACAGATTTTGGTAATTTTTCCTTTCAGTTTGTTTATTAGGGTTGTACTTGAACACTTGAGATCAGATTGTGCATCCATGCTGTTGATATTGATGTTGATGTTTCCTCCATCACGACATCTTCAATAGAATTCGGCAATACATCAGTTTCTTTGTCTAGCTCTCTGAAGTATTTAAGTGTAGTTCTCGACAACACACTCTCTCTGAAAAAATTCATCACCCAGACCTGCCAGTCCTGCAACTACCAATTACAGCGCTTAAGCGCAATTTTCTCAAATATCTGTCCACTGATGCAACATCCAAGCTAGTCACATCTCTTATTCTTTCACGTTTGGACTCGGTAATCTCTTTTTGCTGGTCTACCAGCATCACCCATCCACTCTCTTCAACGCCGACAAAACTCTGCAGCTCGACTGGTCCTAAAAAAGAGCAAATCTGAACACATCACTCCTCTTTTGCGATCTCTTCACTGGCTGCCTGTCTCACAAAGACTGAGGTATAAGATCAATACCCTCTGTTACAAATGTCTCCACATATCTGCACCCTCTTATCTCTGTAACTGTCTTCACCTGTACACTCCATTTCGTTCCCTTCGTTCAGCCACTAACACTCTGCGCTACCAAACACCCAGATTCAAACAAACCACTGTTGGCCGACGCTCTTTCTGTTTATGTTAAGGTCCATCCTCCTGGAATGACCTCCCTCTATCCCTTCGCCAAAAGCCTACACTTGACACTTTCAAATCCAGCCTCAAAACGCACTTATTTCCTACCTGATGTCTTCCCCTCATGTCTTTTCCTACTTTTCAACAGCCACCTTCATCTCCACCACCCTACCTAAACGTCTTTTGCGTGCGTGCGTGCAGGCGTGCGTGCGTGCGTGCGTGCGTGCAGGCGTGCGTGCGTGCGTGCGTGCGTGCGTGTGTGTGTGTGCGTGCGTGCGTGCGCGTTTTTGTGAGTGTGTACGTGCGTGTGTGTGAGCATACATTTGATATATGATAACTCTAATATTTTGTGGAAGGTTGCATGTGTGTAAATGATTTGAATGCAAGCGCTTCGATTTGTTTGCTTCACAAGATTCAGCGCAATATAAATACCATGCATTCTTCTTCTTCTTATGATGATGATTATTATTGTAGAAACAATAATTTGAACATTTTCTTTCATTCTAAATCAGGCTATGTAAGGCATTTTTCATCATTTACA
Organism: Rapana venosa; assembly: GCA_028751875.1. NCBI lineage: Eukaryota > Metazoa > Mollusca > Gastropoda > Neogastropoda > Muricidae > Rapana > Rapana venosa. The sequence goes on along the minus strand of CM054143.1, from coordinate 681,145 downwards.
TTTCAGTGGGTTTTTTGCTTGTTTGTTTGTATTCTTATTATGTGTGGGTTTTTTTCACACACACACACACTTTTGTCAGGCATCCATTTCCCCGATGTCTGTTCTCCATTCACCTCCACAGTACACTACCCCCTTCACTACCTCCCATTCCTCCTTTCATTTTGGCTGGAGAGTTAGGCACCACTTGATTCAACATTGCTTCCTTGTACCTGTTCCCTAGCACCTCAAGCAGTGTTCACATCTGCTGTTGGAAGTTAGCGTCAAACCTCCTTCTCCACCCCATCCCTTCACAGGCCAATGTGTTTGATCACACCTACGGCAAAACATTTGTTTTGTTTGTTTCTACTTTGTTCATATATGTCATAGACTAATACAACACCCGAGCTCTGTTTTTGTCTGTTACATAGGATTCAATGAATAGTTTTGGCCTTTCTCTGTCGTTTTGAACTCTGAATGACAAGAATGCATCCACCATAGGGATCGATAGGCGACTTCCGGAGACACTGCGCATGCGCCAAGTTAATTTTTACCTCCTTGGAAACTGTCATCTGCTAGTCCTTGTTTGTTTGACCACGCACTCACTCGTATTTAAACCTTTACTTATTTTCCCAAACAGAAATGTATCTTTAGTTTACCATCATCCTTAATGAGAATACTTTCTACAGACAAGCTTTGACTTTCAAGGGTTTTCAAGGAGGTGTTTGTCACGGGTTGTCATTTTAGTCATTTTCAAAAAGATTCAAGATCTTGGATCTAATATTCGGATATTATTCATTTTCTTTAATACAAAAATTGCCAATACAGAATTCCGTTTAAAGCGAAAGGAAAATCACCCATATTTTCACACTAAAGATGTGGTCACTGTGAGTAACAACCAGTATGTTCTAGAATCACCTCATGTCTGTGGCCTTTCTCTCACTGGAGTTTTGTTGTCAAGGGGCAGATCTCATACACATACAGGAAGCACGTGGAATTGACAAGGGAGTGATTCCGTCCGAACTTTTAGCTCAAAGAGATGTTGCTGTCATTTCAGAATGGTCTGTTGGGATTAACATTTGTTTTGGAAATTAAAAGGGCTGATAATGAAATGGAACACATGGAAGAGCTTCTAACGAGATATTTCGTTTTTCACATCAATTTAAATACCACGTTCAATAACAATATGTCAGCAGTTTTGACAAAGTTACGAGCGGAAAATAATGTCAGACCAGCTTTTTAATTCTCGTTTGAGTGCGGCAAAAAATGTGGTAAGCTGCGTTTTTTAAAATCTAAAGGTGGTGCATTCTCTTAAATATACATGCTCATTTAAATTAAGCAAATTTCAAATGAATTCGTTCCGAACATTTTCAGACACGAGTCTTTGTATTCTTTGTGGAACTTGATGACTTTTGAATGACATGTTTCTTTGCAAATTGAAAAAAAAGAAATCCTGTGGTCTAGCATAATTTGTGATACGTTCACAAGCCTGGAAAAGGACTGGACTGACAGAAGCTACCTGAACCTGTCGTGACCTTTGGAACAGCAGACTTGGGGAAATGGGAGTGTAGGCTGTGTGGGGCCGTTCTTTACCTTGACCTGCCATGACAAAGCACAACATCCATTCCAAAGGAAAGACCTAACGGACCTTCTTTCTTCCATCAGCCTCAACACAACTTTTTCTTCTCTGTGTATCAGACATGTCTGCGGCCAAAATCTATAGGCTACAAAAGAGCCTCAAGTTGAATTTTATCATTTTTCAAATCGCTGGAGCAGAATGGAAGAAAGAAAACCAGTGCTGTGCTTGCTTCAGTGTCCTCTAAAAGCTAGTGTTGTGCTTGCTTATTTGATTATCTGGGCAACATCTGTCACCTCCACCACTGCAAAGTACTGAACAGAATAAGGTTTTTTCCATTCCCACACACAACAAAAGCTCAATTTTTTGACGTGTGAGAAGAAGCGATTCATCCTGTGATTTCCACATACGGAATTTTGTTGATAAAAGCGAGAAAACAGGAGACAGGCCGAGTCCTGTGTGTCTCATTCTAAGCATGTTTCAAAGCTCCCTCGTTGGACAGCTGAAAACAGCTACCACAGGGGTTAATCAGTTCTGTTGGACAGCTGAAAACAGCTACCGCAGGGGTTAATCAGTTCTGTTGGACAGCTGAAAACAGCTACCACAGGGGTTAATCAGTTCTGTTGGACAGCTGAAAACAGCTACCGCAGGGGTTAATCAGTTCTGTTGGACAGCTGAAAACGTTTACCACTGTGGTTTAAAATGTAGCAAGACTATGGATGGCAAAGGGATTCTAGATTTTGCGCGGTCTGTTGTAGACTGGTAGGAAACTTCAGACCAGTTCTCATTGTGGGGCGTCATTTTGCAGTGATAAAAAACTGGTGGTGGAGGGGTGAGAGATGTTGCCTCACTTCACACAACGCACACAAGTGAAGAAAGGCAGCTAACTCACAGATGACTGAAGCCCTCAGGGGTGGTGGTGTGGGGGGTGGTGTGGAGTTCACAGCGGGCAGCCTCCTGTAGTAGCAGTCCCCCCAGTCCTGCAGTCTGCCCATCTCCTGCGTGCTGCTGTCTTCTCTGCTGGCCGCTCGTCAGATCAGGGAAGCTGGGGCACCTTCCACACAGAAAACCTAACAGCCACTACAGGCTAACAGGCGAAAGCGTGTGTGCGCATACACATACAAATTCACACACACACACACACGCGCGCTCACTCTCTCTCTCTCACACACACACGCGCGCGCACGCACTCTCTCTGTCACACAAACATGTTCAATTAAGTATAAGTGCCTTTGCGTTATGATGAAACATTTCACAAAAACCGTGATTTGTTTTATATAACTGTTATAACTACTTACCCCTCAGTCTTATTAGGTGTGTGTTTACACCAAAGCTCTAACTTTCTGGGTTTTTAAAAAATCTTATTTTGTACAAAACTACGATGTCTTAGACTCTAGATACATGGCCTTCTCAGGAAGGACTTCGTGTAGGATACGTAAACATCAACAGTGCCAGAACAAGACTGAGGAAATATCAATTATGCATAATAAAGGAACTAGCTTTCATATATTCTGGGTCGCAGGATCTAGACCCAACAGTTTAATTTCTGATTCAGATATGTACATGCTAGCTTACCACACTACTGTAGGACTTTCTTTTTCTTTTCTTTTATTCTTTTATATCGAGGATAAAGGAATAAGCACTTATGTGCTTTTTACCATCTAGTCCCCGTCTGTATGCGGTTTTGTAAATTTTGTCATCTGTTCCCACCGGCACACAATGGCCTACTCTTACGAAAAGATCCTGTGACTGTCCGGTCTACCGGTTTGCTTTTATACTGCGAGACTTCTTTGTCGTTGAAAAAACTAACATCTTGAACAGTTTCATGTAGAATGTATATGGACAGAAATCACCTTTAGACGCTGTAAGTCGGTTACACTTGGTTTCATTTACAAGAACCCAGCTGAAACAACTGACTGGTATGATAGCTTTAATTCGATAATGGATGCCACAATTCTAGAGTCCTAAGAAATTTTCTGATGGGAGATTTCACATAGATCTGACTGTCCCTGGATCAAAGTGGATAGTTATGCTATGTACGGTTTGGAGCTATCAACTGATCATCCGACTCGTAATACTAATAACACCAACGCCCTCATTGATCACATTAGCGCTACTTCACAGACCAACATAGTAGCTCCGTGAAAACAGGTTGTACCTATCACTCTACAATTGGTCTTATATGGCGGAAGTAGGAATTTAAAAAACAACAACCCACCGAAATCAGGACACAAGGAAATATCTCACCGATGCTTTCTGTATCTTGGTCAGAACACATATCCTCACAAGGAAACCGCATTTCAATAAGATTATACCAACTTAGAAAATCAAGAATTTTCTAAATCTGCAGTCAAGAAAACTAGCCTTTTACGCGCATAGGCCTATTTTATCTCATACATTTGGCTTCTCCCTGATGGGATAATGTCAAAGAAACAAACCTAAAGCATATAAGCCGCCTACAAACTAATCCGACTGAATCCTAATACATTGACCAAGGTCAGCTACAAAGAATTAGATATCCATACACTCAAAGAGTATACATTTCAACAAGTGTCTATGTATGTACAATATTATTAAACGGAAAAGCTCCCCCTCCCCCCCCCCCCCCCAAAAAAAAAAAGAGTGAGAAACAAGCCTTCTCACAGACTTTCCCACCCCCAGGCCCTGTAGTAATCTCTATAATTCATTTCATTTCCTTTATTTATTTCATTTATACCACTTTAAGTCACGAGATTTCTCTGCGTGAAATTTGGGCTTCTCTCCCCGGGGGGAGCGCGTCGCCACAAGAGCAGCGCCACCTTTTTTGTTTTGTTTTTGTCTGCAACTGTATTTGTTTCCCTATCAGAGTGGCTTTTTTCTAAGAATTTTGCCAGGGACAACTCTCTTGTTGCCGTGGGTTCTTTTACGTGCGCTGAATAATTTTGTGTAACACACGGGACCTCGGTTTATCGTCTCATCCGAAAGACTAGCGCCCAGACCACCACTCATGGTCTAGCCTTGCTTATTCAGGAAGAACGTCATGGAATAATCTACCTCCTTTACAAAAAATAACTCCTTCAAACCAAACGGTTAAGAAACGTTTGAAGAAAGATCTGATGGACAAATTGAGTCCACTTTTTTATGCTCGATGTTACCTTACATCTGGTTGCTTTGTAAATTGTTGTTCTTACCCTTCTTTCGTCTTTTTTATTATTAATGTTGTCTTTCTGAATTAAGCTATGTTGTATTGGTTTAGTTTTTATCTTATATTGTGAGGTCTGGATTTAAAAGGTGTTTCCTTATTCTTTGCGGAGTTTTTTTTAACGTAGATCAAGTCTTTTGGATGCTTTTATATTAAGTCCGTTTTGTTTTTTTATGAGGGTAGGATGAACAAAAATTATTTAAACTGAATTTTTTTTACCTCAACAAAGATCATTTTGACTTGATTTGACTTCACACACACACACACACTCAAACACACACACACACACACACACACACACACACACACACTCAAACACATCCTGTTAGGCGGACAAAATAATGTAATGCAGTATCCAACAACTCGTCAAGCAGTCGGGGAGAAGTGCGGACACAGAGAGATGGATGTCAGCGAGGACGGAACGGTGGCTGCCTGTCTGTCCGCACACCACGTCCGCACACTCCCCAACAACTGAAAACAGCCGAAACACCTGAAGGGCTGAAGTCAGACAAACACAACAGGAATCGCGGGCTGACAAAACATCGAGTTTGTGACTGCTTCACTGGACAGACAGTAAGACTGGCCTTGCATTTCTGAGAGAGATGGAAAAAGAAAGGAAAAAGCCCATTATGACGAAGCAGACATAGAGTAAAATAAGCTTATTCTTTCTGAGATCGCTATAATTGTAGAGACAGAGACAGACAAGTGAGAGAGAGATAGAGGGAGGGAGGGAGGGAGGGAGGGAGGGGAGGGAGAGAGAGAGAGAGAGAGAGAGAGAGAGAGAGAGAGAGAGAGAGAGGAGAGAGAGAGAGAGAGAGAGAGAGAGAGAGAGGGAGGGAGGGAGGGAGCGAGCTCTGAAAGAATTTATTCATAAAAGGCCTTTGGCCCATACACAAAGGGGGCTACTGCTCAATGCACTGAATAATGATAGATACTTACGGTGAGGTACAGCAGTGACTAACAAATCCACAGGGGGGAAATTCTTACAATCTTACGAAAACATATCTCTTATCTTAAAGGCTTCACATGAATACATGTATAAGCTAAGCTTCTTATGATACTACGATTACTACATGCTAGGAGCAAACAAAGTCTAAATGCATTGGGCTGAGAGAGAGTTGCAATTCTAAAATTGACTAGAGGCTTAAGGCCTGAAAATTAAAGCTGACCAAATCAAAGATTAGAATGATACATGGCTGATCAACAATGCATAAGCTTACTATCTCAGTGGATAGGTGGTTCACAGATAAAGAAAGGACTAAGAACAGACCAAGACGCAAAATCTGGACAAACCTCCAGTTCCCGGGGTCCAGCCTCTCCCCGGTCTCTTCTGTTGCCCTGCGCAGCAGTCACAGCCACGGCAGTAGTTCTGTCTGTCTGTCTGTCTGAACTTCTTCGGGCTGCTTTCCCCTCAGTGCGTCTGCTCTCTTCTCTCTCTCTCTCTCTCTCTCTCTCTCTCTCTCTCTCTCTCTCTCTCTCTCTCTCTCTCTCTCTCCACAGTCCAGCACCCTCTGTAACCACAGTTTTCTGAGTTAGACCTGTTCCTCCAAGAGACAGGGTTCGTTTCTGCGGGTTTATTTTTTCTTCAAAACTCTCTTGCTACCGGCCCCAAGAGGAAAAATATAATTGCCTAGCCAAAGGCGTAACCGTTACTGAATGTCTCAAGTGCTTTGATCTTCTGATTCTTTTTTACCGTTTGATGAATTATTTCCATAATGATGATGATAACATTCTAAATGACTACAAACACTTATTTCCCCCCATTCTATTTTTGCTATTACATAATAATACTGATCAAGTGTGTAGAATTATATTTCCACAGAGATACAAGTAAAGGCGAGTTAGGTTATTTTCACCTTGTCTTGCCTGTGTTATGCAATGTCTGCCTGTGTTGGCAATGTCTGCCTGTGTTATGCAATGTCTGCCTGTGTCTGGCAATGTCTGCCTGTGTCTGGCAATGTCTGCCTGTGTCTGTCAGTGTTTGGCAATGTCTGCCAGTGTTATGCAATGTCTGCCTGTGTCTGTCAGTGTTATGCAACGTTTGTCAGTGTTTGGCAATGTCTGCCTGTGTCTGCCAGTGTTATGCAATGTCTGCCTGTGTCTGTCAGTGTTATGCAATGTCTGCCTGTGTCTGCCAGTGTTATGCAATGTTTGTCAGTGTTTGGCAATGTCTGCCTGTGTCTGCCAGTGTTATGCAATGTCTGCCTGTGTCATGCAATGTCTGCCTGTGTCTGCCAGTGTTATGCAACGTTTGTCAGTGTTTGGCAATGTCTGCCTGTGTCTGCCAGTGTTATGCAATGTTTGTCAGTGTTTGGCAATGTCTGCCTGTGTCTGTCAGTGTTATGCAATGTCTGCCTGTGTCTGTCAGTGTTATGCAACGTTTGTCAGTGTTTGGCAATGTCTGCCTGTGTCTGCCAGTGTTATGCAATGTCTGCCTGTGTCTGTCAGTGTTATGCAATGTCTGCCTGTGTCTGCCAGTGTTATGCAATGTTTGGCAATGTCTGCCTGTGTCTGTCAGTGTTATGCAATGTCTGCCTGTGTCTGTCAGTGTTATGCAATGTTTGTCAGTGTTTGGCAATGTCTGCCTGTGTCTGGCAATGTCTGCCTGTGTCTGGCAATGTCTGCCTGTGTCTTTCAGTGTAGGATATCAAATGTCTAGTTTTTATCAAAACATATGAACTAACCAAAATATCTTGACACAGACATCGAAATTTGTATGGTCACTGACACATGAGACATGAAATATAAAAGAATTCTCTTAAGACAGACATATCGATGATTTTCAGTAGTCCTCTCCAACCCCCTTTCAATCTAATTTATCTTTTCTTTTGCCCTCACCTTAAACAAAGGTATTGAAGCCACACATGCAGGCAAATATAAGCAGCTGTATCTAGAAGCACATCTCATATAATCTAAAATCAATTAATTATCAGATTATAATATGGATGTGTCAGCAATGTTCATTAGGCGAATTACTAACTGGGGTGAGGAAATAAACGAAAGACTACATCGAAATTTAATAATCTAATCTTTGTATGTAAAATATTAATTCAAATGGTATTACTTCAAAATACTGGTACTTAAGACAGACAGAGGGGGACAGAAAGAGAGAGACAGCCACTAAGGATTCAGCTCAGTTGAAGGGCATCCTCATGGAGGTCGATGGCGCCGTCATCCATCACGGCTAGCCGTACTCAGAGGGGCGATGCAGGAACCGTTGTTGCACCGACGACACTCGTGTGAGGACTGTGCAGTCTGAGGCTGTAGACACAACAACAACACTGATGATGACGACGACGACGACGATGATGGTGATGATAGTGGTGGTGATGATAATGATGGTTTTTTGAAACAAACTCTCCAAAAGAACCACAGCAGACAAAAACCAACACACACACTGCTGCTGCTACCACCACTACTGCTACTACTACCACTGCTACTACTACTCATGCTACTACTGCTGCTGCTACTACTGCTGCTGCTACTACTGCTGCTGCTACTACTGCTGCTGCTACTACTGCTGCTACTACTACTAGTGCTGCTACTATTACTACTGCTACTACTACTACTACTGCTGCTACTACTACTGCTACTACTACTACTGCTACTACTACTGCTGCTGCTACTACTACTACTACTACTACTACTCTAGTAGTACTACTACTACTATTGCTGCTACTCCTATTACTGCTACTACTACTACTGCTGCTGCTACTACTACTTCTGCTACTACATCCACTTTGATAAAGAGTTGGGTTTTGTTTTTTTAAAGAAAACAAGCCTACTATGTACTCTGTCCATGAAAACTCGAAAGTTGAAAATCAAATGTTTGCCCGCAAAACTTAAAACCACCGTGTGTTGTAAAAAAACGGAAGAAAACTGCAAATATTAAATAGAAAACTAGTAACTTTGCTTTACTAGCAGCAAACTGATGGTGGAACTGGTGAGGAGAGGATTCAAATCTTTGCCGCCATGTCCCGTTCGAGGAACTTTTCCCTGGAGCCGTTGACACGGGTGCTGACGTTACTGAGGTGGGTTGGCAGATGATGTGCCTACCCGGCAAGTGAAAAATGCCAGTTTGCTACCCGTTTTATCCCGAACTTTATTGCCACAGTCACTTTCACATGGGCTAAATGTGTTGCACACGGTACCTCGGTTTATCGTCTCATCAGAAAGACTATCATCCAGATCATCACTCAAGGTCTATTGGATGGGGGAAATGTAAGAAATAATGTTTTAAGTCTTCTTCTTTGTCAACGCTCAGACGGCAACTATTTGTCTGAATATTGTTAGTGCCAACATTAACTTATTTAGCATGCAGCAATTTCGTACCAGAACTTCAGTATCGATGTTTACATTATCTTTATTCACTACGGAATGATTTATTTACTTATTTACATATGTTCAATCAACTGGTCAATACAGATTTTTAATAGGATCAGGTGTGTTAAAGTTTATGGCATGTTACCAGAAATATCACTTGTTTAAACTAGACGATTCCGTCTTAATCGATTGATATTGTTGGCATCTTGTAATGATGATTAAGTGATCAAAACGTGCAGCTACTACAAGGTCTACTTGGTATTTATGGTTAAAGCTATTTCTATTTAAAGCCTTTTTCAGCAGGTTTCAAAAATAATTTCTTTGATTTTTGAAACATTTTGTTACAAACTCAAGTGGGCTTTAAAACACACAGCACTAAAAGTAATCATCAAAATGGCACTTTAGAAGTATTGCAATTATGTTGTACAAATATCCATCTTTATCTGTTTTAGTATTCAATTTCTGTGTATCGTTTCAGTCTTTTTAAAGCTAGCGTTTTTTTAATGGGTGGATATTTGGGTGACAAAAATCTTTCCGCAAATACATCGTTCTGTTGAAATTCTATAGCTTCTGAGGCCACCAAAACAATAGCAAATAAAAAGACACAAAAATGAAAAGGAAAAGACTTTCGCTGTCTGTCCAAAACAATTAAACAACGAGTACAGAAAACTTTCTGACTTACCTACGTCTGAGCGCATTTGTGTACACAAGGGTATTGGTACAAGACTATGCATTGCTTCAATACGCTTGCAGTCCAAGGAGTTTCCTGTTCAGCTGTTCCTCAATAATCCACTGTGTACGAAAGGTCCCAGGTATGTTGTATTAGATCAATATCTGCACAGTCAAAGAAAAATGGGGATTGCGATAAGGGATCCAAAATACGCTCAAAACGAAATTTCTTACCTGATTTGCATACAAAAGAAAAACGTTTACCAAGTTTCAGTTCTTACAAAGCGTGAATAAAAAAAAAAAAAGAAAGTAAAAATCTAAACAAACGATTTATTCTGTAGCCTACCTGCCAGGCGTACACAAAAAAACGAGTTTGTGTTTTCATTACTTAAAAATCGTACACACAAAAACAGTTACAACAAACAATGGATAAACTATTTTAACCCACACAAGAAAAACGATATATAAATTATTCTAACCCACACAAAAACAGTTAAAACAATCAATGTATAAATTATTCTAGGTAAAAGGTAAAAAGGTAAAGGAGTCCCATAACCTATAAGGTCGTAGGGGAGCGAGGCGTCAGAGACCTCACTTCTCTAGGGCCAGCATATTGAGGGCGGCACCCATCTCCTCTCCCTCGCTGCTTTACCTTCCCTGACCCTAAAGAGGGCAGGTACCCATTTACAGCTGGGTGAACTGGGGGAACTGTACTGAAGCCAAGGCGGGCAAACGGTCACCCATCCAACTGGTAATCACGCTCGACGCTGCTTAACTTGGCTGGGGGAAAGGAGTGCTACGACCACTGAGCTATCCTGTCCCCTTATTATTCTAACCCACACAAAAACAGTCAAAACAATCAATGTATAAATTATTCTAATCCACAAAACGCCTGTAAATTCAATCAATGGATAGATTATTTCAACCCCACAAAGACAGTAAATTCAATCAATAGATAAATTATATCATGAGTAGGATGAATGAAAGGGTTTGGATTTGTTTTTTGCAAGATATAGTGCTATATAAATTCCAGGCAAAAACAATCAATGGATAAATTATTTAAACCAAGACATGAAGTACTTACCAGGTGTGCACACGCATTTGTCGCTTTCTGGCAGTAAATGTATCCACAGGCTGAAGCACACCATGCCCACACTAGATCTAAACCCCTGAATGCCCTGGGGCCCAGTGAGACATCGTCTGCAACAAATCAATTTTCCCCGCCAGGCCTGGCTGTCGCGTCATAGTTTTGGATGGGGGTGTCACCATGGCTACTGCACACCCTCTGTCACCTCCATTTGGAACGTTGTTCATGATGGACAGAGTCAGGCAGAACGTAGCGGTTCGCGGGAGTCGTGGACTAGTGTATCTTTGTGTGGCCTTTATGGCGAAAGATCGGTTTGAAGGAAGACCAGCACGAAAGGCAGTTTACTTTTTCACCCCTTCGGTTATTGAGGTCGACCAAAATTGTTTATCACGTGACAATCTTCGGCAGACTGGTTCTGTCTGGATCATATGCAAATTAGATCTTAGCAGACGTGAAAATTATTCCAATCAAAACGTGTGCTTACACACACACACACACACACTTGCCTTCACGTTTGTGTGTAGATTTGTGCATGCACATAGTAACAACACATATTTTCATGTAGGCTTTTTCAACCTATATATTTATTCCTTTAATGAAGGTAGGGTTCCTCCTCGTCTCTTTGCCCCCTTCCCCCTTCTTTCTCTCCCACTCCACCCCCTCCTTCCTTTTGTGGGTGATGCTTTTGTTGTTCTTTCCTTCTGATTGCCATGTGTGTGTGTGTGTGTGTGTGTGTGTGTTGGAATGCCCCCTTTTCTGTTGCTTGCTCAGTTCCTTCCTTCACCATTTGCAGTTTACATAGGCTTTCCTCTCCACTTGTCTTTGTCGGTTAAAAATAAAGATTATTGCTTTGATTTCTGTCACACCTTGATCATGGGGTTGTTAATGCCTCCAGCAAAAAGGGTTGGGCTTTTTTCTTGGCAGAGGTGCCTTGGGTGGAATTTATTTTTTGCCTCTTTTGTTGTTGTTTTGTTATTGTTTTTGCTTTCTCTGGTTTATTATTTAGCAGATTTTATTTGAGGGGAGGGGGTGGAGAGGGGTGGGGGTGATTGGGGCTCTTTATTTGACACTATTATATTTTTTTGGTGCTCATTTTCAATGATTGATTTTGGTTTTTCATTGCAGTTTTGTATGTGTTTGTTGATGCCCTAAGTTGAAGTATTTTTTGTTCACTTTTTTGATAATAGGAACTCTGATCATTTGGATATGTAGGCTAGGTGTATCATATAATTAGGTGTGTGTACGTGCGCACACGCGCGCGCACTCACGCGTGTGTATATGTGCATTTGCGTACGCGCGTGTGTGTGTGTGTGTGTGTGTGGTGCATGGCGAGCGCAGGGTTGTGTGTGAGGATGGTGTGTGTGTGTGTGTGTGTGTGTGTGGGGTTGTCTGTCTGTCTGTCTGCAACGTGCTTACAATAGAAAAAGCTATGAATTTAGATACATGCATACAGAAAAGAATACGCAAACCAACGAACAAGGTAATGAAGAAACAGATGAATAAAGAAATGAAGGTAGGAATACAATGAATGAACAAGGTAATGAAGAAACAGATTAGTAAACAAATGAAGGTAGGAATACAATGAAAGGGAAAAAGGTAATGAAGAAAAGGTGAATAAAGGAATGAATGTAGGAATACATGAACGAAAAAGCTAATGAAGAAACAGTGAGTAAACAATGAAGGTTGATACAATGAATGAACAAGGTATGAAGAACAAAGGGGAGTAAAGAAATGAAGGTAGGAATACAATGAAGAACAAGGTAATGAAGAAACAGGTGAGTAAAGAAATGAAGGTAGGAATACAATGAACGAACAAGACAATGAAGAAACAGATGAATAAAGGAATGAATGTAGGAATATTTTTTATTTTATTATTTTTCTTTATATCGAGGATAATGGAATAAGCATTTATTGCTTTTTTACATCCAGTCCCCGTGTGTATACAAGCTAATGAAGAAACAGAAGAATAAAGGAATGAATGTAGGAATACAATGAATGAGCAGTGAATAAAGGAATGAAGGCATGAATACAGTGAACGAACAAGCTAATGAACAAACAGAGGAATAAAGGAATGAAGGCATGAATACAGTGAACGAACAAGCTAATGAACAAACAGAGGAATAAAGGAATGAAGGCATGAAAAACAGTGAACGAACAAGCAATGAAACAAAAAGAGGGTAAAGGAATAAGACATGAATACAGTGAACGAACAAGCTAAAGAACAAACAGAAAATAAAGGAATAAGGCATGAATACAGTAACAACGCTAATGACAAACAGAAATAAGGAATAAAGGCATGAATACAGTAAAAGAACAAGTTAATGAACAAACAGAAAAATAAGGAAAAAAGTAGGGGAAAACATGAATGACAATTAATAAAGGAATGAAGTAGGATACAGTAACAAACAAGCTTAATGAACAAAAAGAAGGAAGAGGAAGAAGGACGGAAGGACGGGGGGGAAAAGGGAAAGGGAAATGAGGGGGAAGGGAAAGGACGGGAAAGGGAAGGAAGGCCCCCCATACCTGTGCTGGTAACACACGGCACACACAAAACACTCGCTCATACACATCCAAAAAAGCAAAACACGCCCGTGCACATACATGACTTACTTATGCCCTTGGTTCCTTGGGGAACAAGGCGCAACAACACCCCCCCAAGAACACGGTTTTGGAATCCTCTTTAGCTCGGCCATGTCATTCCCCTGCCTTCGTTTCTTCGTCAACACTTGTGGCCCCGGCTGCTTTGGTCGACCCAAATTTCCGCTCCCTTGTGGATTCCCGTCAAGGGCCTGTCGGGACATTTGACGAGGCTTGCGGGTG
>CM054143.1:623500-667013 GCA_028751875.1 Rapana venosa | reverse complement strand
CCAAAAAGTCAAATTTTCCCCCAGGTATGTGTTTGTGGCATAACTTGAAAACCCAAAAAGAGTCAAAATTGGGCCCCATGTGGGGTTTGTGGTAACAATGAAACCCAAAAAGGCAAATTTGCCCATGGTGGTTGGGCATAACTTTATAAAACCCAAAAAAGGTCAAATTTGCCCAGGTTTTGGGGTTTGTGGCATAACATTGAAAACCCAAAAGAGTCAAATGCCCGGGTTTTGGGGTTTTGGGCAAAAAACTTTATTGCAAACCAAAAGAGCCAAAATTCCCAGGTTGTGGTTGTGGATAACAAATGAAAAACCAAAAGAGTCAAATTGCCCAGATGGTTTGGCAAGCTTTTAATGAAACCAAAGATAAAAATTTCCCAGTTGTGGGTTGTGGCATAACTTTATTGTACCCCCAAGAGTCAGTTTTTTGGCCGGGTGTGTGATTGTGGCATAACTTTATTGTTTACCGGTTTTCCCCAGGGGGGGCTAACTCATTGTTTTCCACGCTGATAATTTTTTTGTTCCAATGACATCAAGTTTAATTATGTGTGCAAAACGTTTTCTGTTCCCTTTTCATGTCAGTTTTTAAAATTTTGGGGCGTTTGGCTGAAAGGGGGAGGGGGGGCAAAAAGATATTACTGTGTTGTTTTTTGCAGCAAGGTAATGGCAAGGAACGGAGGATCGGTGCTGTCTGAGTTGCAATTAACCCAGACACCTCGCGCGCACACAAAAAACCCCTCGCGTGTTCAGAGGACAAAAGGTAATGCAACCCTTGTTATAGATCGCTACAGAGGGAGGGAGGGGCCTAGGACAGCTAGATGGCTCTTAAGCCCCCCCCCCCCCCCCCCCCCATAATATCACCGACCCCCTAGCCTCCCCCCCCAACCTTGAACTGTGAGGCTTATCTGTTTTTTTTTTTTCATTCTTTTTTCTTATTAGAGGATTTTTGGAATAAACACTGATGTGCTTTTCTACGTCCACCCCGTGGCAGGCTTCTTGGGACTAGCTTTCTGTTTGACCCCCCCCCCCCCCCCCCCCCCCCCCCCCCCCAAAAAAAAAAAAAAAAGAAAAAAAAAGAAGAAGAAATTAGTGCCGTATGCTGCGTGTTTTTAGGGCAAAATACAAGATGAAGAACCCTAGCAAAAAAGGGTTGTCTTTTTTCAATATCTGTACGAGCACTTGCTCTCCCCAACCAAGGGTTAAAAGCATGTTGGGTGGTTGTCTCGCAGATGGGGCCGTTTGTCCCCTGTTAATACATTTCCCCTTTCACCCCGAAATGGTACCTGTCCTCTTTAGGGACGGGAAGATCAGCAAAAAGGCAGGAAGGATACCACCCTCAATGCTGGCCCCCACAAAATTGGGGTCTCAGACATACTATAGTGATTGATAACGGGACGGGGACATTACTTTTAGCCTAATTGACTTCTAAAGTTGTTACTTGGAATTTCATACCAAATTAAAGGTAGCTTTCTTGTGTCTTTTGAATAATTATGTATCCAATGTCCCTGCAGATTTATTTGCCCTTCATGGATGATTAAAGTTTTTTTTGGGTTACTTACTTATTTGGGCTTAGGGGTTCGCTCTTTTCGGACGCACTGCTTGCAGGAACCAATCTCCCAAGCTTCAAGAGTTCACGATCTGCTTTTATGTGATAGGGTTTTGGTATGGACCCCAAGCACAGGGGCATTCGGGGAACAAAATGGTTGACCGATTGGCCAAGAGTGACCATTACAACGAAGACCAAAGTTTTCAGTACCCTCCAGACCTAAACCAACGTTACATCAATCCCTCTTGCAAAAAGGAAGTGAACCTCAACGATTTGAGTTTTTCCCGATTCGCCCTGCCTAAAGAAGTCCTCCCTTTTTTTGTCGCAAACCCAAAAGGAAGAGCAGGGCCCACCAGGCTGCACGGGGGCCTTTCTCACTACCCCCCTTCATTTCTTAAAGGGGGGGGAACCCCATGGGGGTGACGTGGAGCGGGGGTAACCATCAAGCATCGCCGGAGTGTCCAATGCCGGGATTCAGGCACTACAAGCATTTTACTGCACCCCCTGAAGACCCTTTTTCCCTACTTTCCCACCGCACAAAAATTTTTATTCCGAGAAATTCTTTTTTTTTTCTGTCAAAAAGAGTAAGAAGCTATCCTAAAAACAAGGTTTTTTTAAGGAACCCAGTTTTGGGTTTTTTTCCTTTTTTATTTATGCTCGTTGATGGGGTTTTCTCCCACAACGCAGTGACCCCCCAGTTTGATCTTAGGGTTGGCCGGGCGTTGAAAAAGGGTGAGGGAAGTGACTTTATACCCCTGTTTTAATCTGAGTGCAGATTTTAATTTGAAATTTAAAAAAAATGTTTGGGAGACAGCCCCGATAAGGCCTCGGGGGGCTGGGCAAAACAACTAACATTGTTTTGATACCATTTTAAGTCGGGGCAGTTTATCTGCAAAACCCGGGGCTCCCTGTCCCGGGGAGAACACCGTCACACGCCACCACCACCCATTATTTTTTTTTTTCCAACGAACGTATTGGTTTTCTATCAGAGGGCTTTTCTCGACGTTTTTTGCTTGGACAACCTTTTCCGTGGGTTTTTTTTACGTGCACAAAAATGAGATTCCCAAAAGGGGGAACCTAGTTTGTGGGCTCATCTGAAAGACTACACCAGACCACCACTCACGGCAAATAGTGGAGGGGGAAATTTGGGGCACAAAGGGGGATTCAACCACCACACACTTGAAACCCAGACTTTTTGGGCTTTCTGGCGGGTAGTTACCTCCTGACCACCATCCTTTGGGACGGGAATGGATTGGGGGACTGGCACCTACAACAGCCAATTTACAAAAGTGTGATCTGTCACCGTGTTCACGTCCTCGTTCTTTTTTTAAAAACTCATCGCTGGGGGGCCCTTTTAAAAGAAACAGGACAACTCTGACCTCGCAGGTAAAACACAGTAAACCCTTTTTCCCAAAAAAATCCTACATACTTTTTCAAAAATTTCTGAACAAAACGCAATTTTAAACATCCCCCCCCACCCTCCCCGTTGCTTCCAGCCGGGCTTTGGGGGAAAACGGTGTCGGAAATACAAGGGATCAGAGAACACCCATTTTCCCCCCGCAGTTTACCTTTGGTAAAAACGTGCGGAAAAGGGAAAGGAGTAAAGACACCCAGTTTTCCCTGCATTTCCCCTTTGGGAAAACGGTGAGAAATGACAAGGAGTTCAGAAACACCCATTTTTCCCTGCAGTTTCCCTTTGTGAAAACGGTTGGGAAATACAAGGATATCAAGAACACCCATTTTTCCCCTGCATTCATCTTTGGTAAAACGGGGGACAGAAAATGACAAGGAGCACATCCAGCCTCAAACATTTTTATTTCAAACCTAACATTTCCCCCCCCCCCCGTTTCATATCAAACTACCCACCTTCACTAACCCATTCCTATCACCCTGCAAAGTAAACACCTGTGTAGTTGCTGTCATGTGCTTTTGAAAAACATTTGACTATTACATTTTATTTTATAGTTTTTTGTCTGCACACACCATTTTTGTAAATCTGTTTTTTAAACTATTTATTTATCATTGATTGCATCGAAGTTTAAAGTTAATCATGCACTTGTTTTGTCTTTGCAAGATAAGCACTAATAAGTTCCATTGTTTTATTATCACTAAACACCCATTTTCCCCTGCATTTCCCTTTTGGTGAAAACGGTTCAGAAATCAAGAAGCATCACAAACACCCCTTTTCCCGCAGTTTAGCTGACGTCTTTTTGGTCCCCCTTTTTTTGTAATGAAGAGAGTATTACTTTTTGAAATTCGGGACTTTTAATTATGACACAGACTTTATACACTCTGTCTACAACTGCAGATCGTAAACTACTATAAATTGCCAACGCGGTAAACCATTGAAAATAAACGGCTGGAACTCCTCAAATTGCTCACTATGGGCTGTTTTTGCTGACCACAAAAACACTATTTGATCGCTTTCCACGGGGAAAAATCCATGCCCAGGGGAAAGGTTAACTTGTGTGCAAAAGGCGGGGACCCCGGAAGAAGGCAGGGGGGGGTGGGGGGGGGGATGAAATACTGGAAAAAAAAGGTTAGTGGACTGAAAAGGGGTAAAAGGGTTTTATCAAATTTTTCGAAACCCCTTTAAAAAATTTTGGGGGGGGGTATATAACCAAGGGGTTAACAAGACGACTTCAATCCCAGGACACAACCCGGGGGTTCGATCTGGGCTGGGCTCTAGTAAATTCTGGATGGGATTTTCAACGACTCTGGGGTCAATTTAAAGTCAGACCTGCCACCCTAATTTTCCTTTCATTCACATGCATCAGAAGTTTTCTATTATTCACTTAAAGATCAAAAAACATGTCAGTATTTGGGGGGTTTGGGAAATAGAACATACTGGGCATACATCGTGTAAAAAAAGACTGCTCTGAAGTAGAGCGTGGGTCTGGCTGAGGTCAGCAACCAGCCCTCCTCGTTACGGGCGCAGGAGATCACCAGGCACACGCCTCTCAACCGGAACGGAAAACAAAAATTAAATTTTTTTGTTGGGTTTTCAAAGGTTTTTTGTTTTGTGTTGTTTTACGGCGGGGTCCAAAAGGCAAAAGCCCCGGGGGGGGTGAGGGGGGGGGGGGCACACACACAATAATCATGCACTCGACTTACTCATCGCACGGGAATCTTGAGACCGCAAGTACCCCCTGAATGAAAGTTTGCCTACATAAGTTTAGAAAAATTTACTGGGTATTTAGCACCTTACTTCAAAAAACCCCCCTCCCCACTGACTCAATAAAAAACAATTGTTAGCTGGGGAGCTTATGGGGAAAAGCAGTCCCCCACCCCCAAAACCCCCAATACATTTTCAACAAACATTTTAATGATAGATTTTGAGCAGTTGGATAAGCCAGTGACGAAAAAACGTTTGGGCCCAAGGTCATATTGGCAGTTAATAAATGCAGGCAATCTAACCTGATAAAAATCTCGGGGTTGGTTGGGCCGCCTGTTCCAGTCGACGGGACCCCAAAGCGAAGACGAGTGTCGGGGCGATGGGGAAAGGGAGGAGGAAGCTTCAACCAATCAGTACAGGAGGGAACAAACTGACCCTCTGCTTGGGCTTCCTTTCATGTCCCGAGCATTTCCTGTCGGGATCGTGACGTTTTCCGCCAAGCCTCTAGCATTTTTTGATTGTTGTTGGTTTCACAGGACTCAGTTTATCACACAGTTGTCTGAGACAGAAGCTAAACGGTTTTTTGGAAATGAGGGGCGTTATTTTTGACTGGAAAAGGGGCTGGCATTTTAGGGGAGAGAGAGAGAGAGAAGAGGAGAGAGAGAGAAGAGGAGAGAGAAAGAGAGAAGAGAAAGAGAGAGAGAGAGAGAGGAGAAGAGAGAGGAGAGAGAGAGGAAGAGAAGAGAAGAGAGAGGAAAAAAGAAGAAAGAGAGAAGAGGGGGGGGGGGGGGGCAGGCCACTTGGTTGGCACTGGCAACGCTCGAAGAAGAAAAAACCGGTGTGAGGGGAAAAGGCACACAAACAACCCCCACTACCTTTTAATTTTGCAACCTTTCTTTCGTTTTTCCTATATCAACCCTTTCATTCTACCCCCCGTACTAAGAATCCACAGAATAAATAAAAAAGCAACAACTATTTTTGGGAAAGGGCTGCCTCTGATGCAAAAATGGTATTTTGCACAAATCTGGGTGAATTTTTTTCTCTCTCCATTTTTCAGCAAACACTGCAGTCCTCAAATGAGGTCGCCACTTCCTAACCACACACAGGGCGGGGGGCAACACTGAGGGCACAAGCAAACTTTATTTTATGAATTTCCAAAACTGAAGGAACACAAGCAATTTCTTTTAGATAATTTCCAACACTGAAGGAACACAACAATCTTCATTTATATAATTTCCAACACTGAAAAACAAGCAATCTTCATTTGATGATAATTTCCAAAAACAAGTATCATTATAAACAAATTTTTTTTCCAACTCTGTGAAAATCAGCCCACAATTTTCTACTAACACTCAACAAGCCTTTTCGAAATTTGGCGGGGCTTGATAAGGTTTGGACGTGCTCCATACTTGGGGTAGCTGCAGGGGAAAACTGCTGCTTTTAAATGAACAGGGTAAAATTTTCTGTCTGTCGCTGTCTGAATATTATATTTTTCTCGTCTGTCTGTTGTCTATTAAATTCCTTCGCTTCTTCTATTTTATTATTCTCTGTCTGACTATTATATTTTTCTCGTCTGTTTGACTATTTTATTATTCCGTCTGTTTGACTATTAATTATTTTCCTTCGTCGTCTAATACTATTTTGGGCTTTTATCGACTTTATAAATTTTCTCTGTCTGTCTGTCTATTTTATTCCCTTGTTTGTCTGACTATTTTATTATTCTCTGCTTTTACAACATTATTTATTTTCTTCGTTTGCGACATTATATTTTTCTCTGTCTGTTTACTGACTACATATTTTTCTGTCTGTTTGTCTACTATTATTTATTCTCGTCTGTTTGTCCCCGTATTAAATTTTTTCTCTGTCGTTTCTGATATTTATACTATTTTCTGTCTGTTTTTCTGACTATATATTATTCGTCTTTTTGTCTGATATTACATTATTCCTGTCGTCTATATTTTTCTGTCCTGACTATTAAAATTTTCTCTGTCCTTCTTTTTCTTTATATTTTCCTGCTGTCTCTTTTAAATCTCTTCCTTTAATCCTTTCCCTTCATTGTTTTTTTTGTCTTTCCCTTTCCCCCCTTTTTTTTGGTTTCTTTCTCGTCGCATATTTCATGACAAAATTGCAGTAGGGTGAAAAGGTAAAGACTAAAGAAAGGGGGGGTAGTAGTGTTCAGTTTATTTGCACTGAATAAATTTCTGGGCCCCGTTTGCATCGCTTGTCAGGGGCCTTTTTTGCATTGCTTTTCAGGGGGTTGTTTTTCAATCTGCTTGCGGGCCTTCTTTTCATCGCTTTTCAGGGCCTCGTTTGTCATCTGCTTGTCAGGGCCCCCGTTTTGTCAGCTGCCTTGTCTCCCTCCCTGCTTTTCGCGATCGACCCCCGGGAATTTAAAAACGTGAAAAAACACCAACATTTTTTCCCCCTCCCACCTTTAGAAATACTACTGACCCCCCAAATTTTCCGGGGCGGCCAAAGGGGGGCGGGATGCCAATGGGCAGAACCTGCGCTCGCAACTGACCCGTTTTTATTCCCCGTTAAGGGGTTTTTCCCCTAGAATAACATCAGTGCCACTCCCCACTCCCCCCCTCCTTCAACTCCCTTTAATTTTTTGTTCAATGTCATCTTCTGCCTAATGGAAAAGCCGACTTCATTTCTGATTTCATCTCGAAAAAAACAGACTTTAAACCCTTTCCCCACCGAAACTTGGGTTAAACCACATGGGCCCGAGCCAAAAAAACACTACCTCCTGGGGATAAAATATTTCCTTTCCCCCGACCCCTTTTAGGGGGTGGATTGCCATCATTCCAAAGACATATTGGGAAACCCTCTCTTTCTTTTGTCCAAACCTTTAAATTCCACATGAATCTTTTTAAGTTTTCAAAATCAATCTCACCTACCCGCCACTCTATTATACTGCTCCTTTCCGTCCACCTCCTAGCCGTAAAAAACCCCAAAAATCTTCTCTTTTCACCCAAAAATTCCCGCCTCCTCGACCACTACAGCTCCCCCACTAAACATAATTTTTGGGGACTTCAAATTCCTTCACAACCAGTCTTCTCAATTCAAACGTCTTTTTCTTTTTTTGTCCAAAACCATTCCCCTCCCTCAAATGTAAACGAAGCAAAGCACAGACTGTCAATTTTAGACGCTGTTACTAAACTTCATTTTAACTTGTCACATTTTTTTCTGCACCGCAAACGCATTCATCATCCCCATTCTTTTCCATCCAACATCACAAAACCCGTCAGAAAAAAGAAATTGTTTTTCTTCGCAACTTTAAAGGCCTTAAAATTCATACCTTCCTTACAAACTTCCCACGTTTTCCAAACCCCTGACCACACTGCCCTCTGATCATCATCTCATTACCTTACACCCCGGTGTGTAGGGCACAACAAAGCGCTTTCCCCTCCCCCTTTTTTTCTGGGCCAACCATCCTGATCCCCAAGATGCGCAGGCCTTCATCTCACTTTTTACAGTTCTTTTCCACGTTGCTTTTTGGGTTTCCTTTCTTTTCCCCTTCCCTTTTGGGTCCATCAATGCTTTCTTGCAATTACGGGTCCCCTTGGGGATGTGCCCAACCCCTTCCACCGTCTCTGTAGGGTTTTTTCCCCTGTCTTCTTGCCTCTCTCCGATATCTTCATTGAAACTTTTCTGGGCCAAAAATCCGGGGAAAACTTTGCGGCATATGGTGGGAAGATCGAAGTTTGGGAAACCACTTTCCCTTTCCTCCACACTCAGAACCGTAAACAGACACAACCAGCCGGTATAGCTTCACTTGGTGTTTGGGTTTTTACTGGTTTTATCTCCAGATATTTTTTTCATTCCCTAAACACTTCTGGCCCTTTCCCAGTCGTTGGGAGCTTTTTTGTGCCCCCCCTCTGGTTTATATGCTGCCCAAATATGTGAACTTGTCGTCTGGGGCAGGTTTTATTCCCTCAC
The DNA here is from genome assembly GCA_028751875.1 of Rapana venosa. Lineage (NCBI taxonomy): Eukaryota > Metazoa > Mollusca > Gastropoda > Neogastropoda > Muricidae > Rapana > Rapana venosa. The sequence continues at coordinate 658,410 of CM054143.1, read as the reverse complement.
TTTCACAGGGGTGGGGTTCACTTTTAGCGCATTTTCTCCGTTTTTTGGGCTAATCGAAGCCCCTTTCTGTCCGAATGTTTTTACGCTGGTCTTCTCCTGGATATTTTGGGGTGTGTGGGACGCCGCCAGGCTCCGCAAATAAGGTCCTCTATGTTAGAACAACCCAGCGAATCCCTCTTGGGGGTCTTTTTCGCTTCCCCATCACCCAAAACGATGGCCAGATTGAAGAAACTGCTACATCACACATCCTTTTCTTACTCCACTTACTTCGAATAATTTTGCTTGCCCCAAGCATCAAGTTTTCCATAGAACTTATAAGTGACCATTTCGATGGGGGTCCATAGGTCGAAGGATACCCAAAGGGTGTCCTTGATGCGTCCAAATGCCTTTCGAAGTCCCCAAATTCACATACAGTTGTCTTTCCCCTCTGTGCACTTTCGATGAGTTTCTACGTGAATATCGGGTTAAAACACCTCGTTTTCCTGAAAACCCGCTTGTTTTCCCTTTCCCAAAGCTCGTCCACACGCGATATTCTTTTGATGATGACCTTGGGCCCCTTGCTTCACAGGGCAAAAGAAAGGTTTTCCCCCCAGGTTGCAGTTGCTCAGGTTCCTTTTTGGGGGGTTTTTCTACACCCCTGGGGCCCGTCATCAGGACTTCTCTTCTTCCCCTGCGCGTGAACAGTGGGTTTCAGTAAGGGCCCTATTCAAAATCTGCCCTTTAAAAGTTCGGGGACCAAGGTTGCCTGGGCCCGGGATTGCCTCTTAGGGGCTTGATGGCAGCCCTATCTCTTTCCTTTTTTGGGGGGTTTTTTCCATGTCCATCCTTTTTAGCTTTTGGGGGTCGCTTCTCGTCAGGGGGTGGTCGTTGAAAAATTTCCCGGAAGTGTTCAGCCCTCTTTCTTTTTGCTCTTTCCTTTGTCAACAGTTTTCCCCTTTCTGTCCCTGTTGGTCCCCCAGCACTCCCTTTAAAATTTTTCATACTTTTTTGGTGTCTTTTAACTCTCCCCCTTTCTCTCCTTGGGCCCCCGCCTTCTGCCTCAGCTGCCCGCTGGGCCATGGGTTTTCCTTGTCACGGCGTGTGAGTCCCCCCTTCCTTTTCCCTTTTGGGCCCCCTGATAACTCTTCCCCCCTCCTCGAGCCGTGAACTTTACTTGCAAGTCTCTTCTTTGGGCTCTCTCCTTCTTTTAGGCATTTAGGTCCTTGTTGGATCCACATTTTTTGGGCTCTTCTTTTTTAGGGCCAAGTTGTCCGGGGCCTCAGTACGTTTACAGAGCTTCCATGCTATCTTTCATGCTGTCTGTCATTTCTGCAGAGTGGAAAAACTGTTCCCAGGGCGTTGACGAATCAGACTTTACGTTGGTGTCTCTCAATCGCTGGGTACAAATCGCCTTAGTGTTGGGGCTTGTGTTCTTTTTCTTTCATTTTGGATTGTGCTTTCCCCGGGGATGATCCCCCGACATCCGCACTTTGCTTGGTTTTCACATCCAGGAGAGATCGTTCCCTACCTTGATCATCAGATCAATCGGTTTATACCCTCCCTTCGCGACGCCCCAATCCTTTGGATGCCCGTGCGTAAAGGGTCCCTCCCACACTAAGTTTTTCATGGCGCGAAATCCACAAGTCTTCCCCGTTGTCATTTCTGTTCCCACCCCGTGGTTCCCATGACTCCTCATAGTCGGTTTGTCACTTCCGCCTTGGGATTTAGGTCCCCCAGATAGAGAGTCAGGCGGGGCTTTCTCTGTCTCGCTCACTGGGTAAAAGTAATTTTGTCTCATTCTGCTGTTTTGGTTGTTGATGTTCTTCCCTTCAGTCTCGCACCAACTGCTTTTATGGGCCCTTCCACTCCCTAAAACATCCTCAACGCCTTTTTAGGAGATGGCAACTCCCTCGTGTGCTGGTCGTCACTCCCCAGAGTAAGGGCTTCTCCGGGGGTGGTTCTCACTCTCCCAGATCCATCCTTACTCTCCTTACTCCCCAGACATGGAGGTAATCTTCTCATCCTAATGTTACCTGTGCCAGCTTGCCCGTCTCATAATCGTCCTCCCCCTTCCAATGTCCTATTCTGATCTTGGTTTTGGTGGTGTTCAGGTCTTCCCTTATCCTGCTGGTAGCTTCCTCTCGGCTTTGGCTGTCAGCATTCATACGAGTCTCACTGGACCCGGGAGGTCCTTCGCACGCAAAAGTATAAGTTTTCTTTGTTGCTGTTTCTGTAACTGCTCTTTTTTACGGGACAGGGTTGTTAGCCCTGTGCCCAACCCCCAACCTGGAGGAAGGGTTCCACCTTAGTCGCCTCTTACGACATGCCTGGTTGGAAAGCAGGGATCCTATTCTTGCAATGCTCACTTGTAAGCATACCCCGGGAGTCCCACGGGGGGACCTCTCTGATCACTATAACACTATTCTCCGCCAACTGCTTGATGAGCATGCACCTCCTACTGACCATCTCCTCCCTGACAGACCCTGTGCGCCATGGTATACCCAAGACATCTTGATAGCGAAGCGCAAACGCCGGCAACTAGAACGCCAGTGGCGGAAGTCAAAAACCGAAATCAACAAACAGCTTTTCCGAAAACAAATAAACAAAGTCAAACTCTTAATCCATTCAGCAAAGACAGACTACTACTCTCCCAAGTTCTCTGTGCTACATCCATAAATCTCCTTTTTTCCCTCACCTCAAATCTCCTTGGATCTGCAAAAACAACTCCTCTGCTAACACCCACAGCCTGTCTGAACTTCCATCCATATTTCTGCCTTCTTTCAGACAAAGTTCGAAACATACGCTCCAGACGGATCAGACTCAATTCCAGCCTGGCCTCCTGATCCCCAGTTCACTGGCACTATCCTCTCTTTTCCTTCCATCCCACAAGTGAAAAAGAAATCATGACAATTCTGAAGGAAATGACTATAAAATCATGCGACCTTGATCCCATACCTGCTCCAGTTTTCTCACAATGCCTTCCACACTTGTACCTATTATCACTAAATATAAAACTCATCTCTTGTGTCAGGAAATTTTCCATCAACTCTTAAAACAGCAATAGTCACACCTCAACTGAAAAAGCACTACCTCGATCCCAACATTCTGAAGAATTATAGGCCTGTCTCAAACTTACCCTTTGTCTCTAAAGTACTAGAAAAAGTCGTTCTCAAACAGCTCAACAGTCACCTTCCTTCCAATGATCTCCTTCCCACTTTCAATCTGCCTACCCCCCCAACCACAGCGCCGAAACCACCCTAGCCCACCTTTAGATACCTTCTATTTGTTTCTGATGCAGGAAAAATCCCCCTCACTTTTCTTGACTTACTGCAGCCTTTATACCATAGATCACTCATTCTTCTTTCCGCCCCCAAAAAATATTTTTGGTTTTAAGGGCACCCCCACAATGGTTTACTTCATACCTCAAAAAAGGGTTCCAGAAAGTTATTGAAAACAAAATTAAAATAAAAACCCTTTTTCAAAATGGAAGGGACCCCGCGGGATCGTCCGCCCTTTTCCTTTTTTACCTCACACTGCCCCACTCTCACTATAATAAAAACCACCATATTAATCATCATTTCTATGCCGATGAAAATCAGCTTCAGTGCAGTGAACGTTAAAAACTTGCCTTCCCTCCTGAAAAATAGTCCAAATTTGCTCAGACTTTCAAAAGAATAAACCAAACAAGTTAAAACTTAATGCCGAAAAAACCCAAAAACCATCTCATGGGGACCAACATAAACTTTATCTATCGAAAAAACTTCAAAGAATTCGGCAATACGTCAGTTCCTTTGTCCAACTCGTAAGTATTTGGAGTAGTTCTTACAAACACTCTCTAGAAAAAATTCACACCCAGACCTCCAGTCTGCTACATCAACTACGGCCAAAAGCCGATTCGCAGATCTGCCACGATGCAACTCCAACTTGTCATATTCTCATTTTTTTCACGTTTAACACGAAATTCCCTTTTTTGGCGGCCTACCCACATCTACCCACTCCTTCAACGCAAAAAAACGCAGCTCGACGGTCCTAAGGAAGAAAAAATCTAACACATCACCCCTCTTCGCGATCTCTTCACTGGCTGCCTGCCCTCACAAAGACGGAGAAAAATCAATCCCCCTGTTTCAAATTCTCCACAAATCGCCCCTCTTACCTGTAACTGTCCACCTTCAACCCATTCCGTTCCCTCTTCAGCCGCAGATACTTTGCTTTCGAACCCCCAGATTCAAAAAAACCCCTGTTTCCGTCGCTCCTTCCTGTTTCTGGTCCACCCACCGGGGAAATGACCCCCCTCTTTCACTCGCCAAAGCCTTCATTTGATCCTTAAAACCCAGCCTAAAAACACTTTTTCCCTACCGAACTTCCCTTTAAAAATATCGTCCCTAATTTTCAACAGCATTTTTCCCCTTCTAATGTTTTTTCCGTGTGGGGGTGTGTTGTGGTGGTGTTGTGTGTTTGGTGTGGTGTGGGTGTTTTGTGTCGCGGCATACGGCGCCGCATTTTTTTAAAATCTGTTGTTCATTATTTTTAAGGAGGTTGCATGCCGTAAATGATTGATGCAAGCGTTCGTTTTTTTGTTTTTTTACAAGATTCAGCGCAAAATAAATTCCATAATTTTTTTATTATTAAAATCCTTGGGAGGGGACTAAAACCCCCGGGGGCCCCCTTACGAACGCACGCAGAACATCTTGCGCTTACAAATCCTTTCCCCTTTTTCGTAAGAGAGCCTTGGTGACGGGGGAAAAAATTTGCAGAATTTCAAAACTGCATAACACGGGGACGGGATTAAAAAGTACAAATGCTTTTTCCATTACCTAATATAAAAAAATAAAATAAAAAATAATAATAAACTGCCTTTTTTCCCTTTACAAATATGTCATGCGCCTTCAAGATATTCAAAATGGATGATACAAAACAAGTTCAGCAAACGCAGATAAAAACCCAAGCCATGATTGTAGGGGTCAAACACAATTCCTTTCCCCCCAAAAACTTCAAAAGACTTTGGCGATACTCGTTTCTCTATCCACCCCAGTCAAGTATCTAGGGGTTGTTATTTAACACTCTCATGCAAAAAGTCATCAGCAAGCCTGCCAGTCCCGCTTAATCATTAGTGCTTATTTTATTATCCTCAAATTTTAAAGGGGGAAAAAAGGGTGCAAGTGCAAATCCGAAAGAACCTGTCCGGCGATCAAAATCCAAACTTGTCACATCTCTCACTTTCAAAATCTGGACTAATGTTTCTCTTTTTGCGGGCTTCCCATCAGCTATCCACCCCTTTAACGATACAAAAAATTTTCAGCTGACCCTCCTCAAAAGGACAAATCGAGCACATTCCTTTTCTTTTCGAAATTTTTCCCCCTGGTGCCTGTGCCCCCCAAGAGTAAAGTCAAGATCAGTACCCCCAGTTATAAGCCCCAAAACAGCACTTTTTCCCCCTCTGTGAATGTTTACCTTACCTCCTTCTATTTTTAATATTAACATCAATACCGACTTCACCCCCCAAAAATCCTTTGCATGAACAAAACCGAGGCCCCGGTACGAACCTCCAGAACATCTTGCCACACTTAAAAAAACCCCTTTCCCCCTTTTGAAAGAGAGAATGCAGCACAACAATTTACAGCACAGCATAATACAACGCAAAAATAAAAGCTCAACAAGTAAGTAGGGGACAACCCAACCCAACAACCAGTGCAATACACGCAGCACAATTAATTTTAAATAAAAATACATCACACAGAAACTGGTATCCATGACTGCTTCAACTTGCGTTTTATAAACAACGTCTGATGATGAGAACAATGTGGGCTGAGGGAGGCACCTAACAAACTTTTTTCCCCTTTTTTGTCGCTCTCCCCCCTTTGCTCCACCCCCCCCCCCCCCCTTTTTCACCTTGGTTTTTTTTCTTTTTTAGGGTTTTCTTTTTGGGGGGAAAGACCCTTTCCATTCTTCAGTATAGCCTTTTTGTTGTTTTGCTCCACCCCCCCCCCCTTCTCTCTCCTTTCTGTCTGTCTCTCTTTCCCCCTCCCCCCAATTTTTTTTTTTTTTTTTTTTTTTCATTTTTTTTCTGGGGGTTTTTTGTGGGGGTGTGTGTTTTGTTTTTGGGGTTTTGGGGGTTGGGGTGTGTGTGGGGTTGTGTGTGTGGTGGGTTTTATGGGTTTTTGTGTGTTGTGTGGTGGGGGTTGGTTGTTGTGTTTTGGGTGGGGGGTTGGGGGTGTGTGTGTGTGTGGTGTGGGTGTTGGTGTGGTGGTTTTGTGTGGTGGTGTGTTGTGGTTTGGTGTGTTTTTTGTGTGTGGTGTGTTTTGGTGTTGGTTGTGTGGTGTGGTGGGTGTGTGTGGGGTTGTGTTGTGTGTGTGTGTGTGGTGGTGTGTGTTGTGTGTGGGGTGGGTGTGTGGGTGTGTTGGTGTGTGTGTGGTTTTGGTGTGGTGTGTGGGGTGTGGTGTGGTTTTGTTGTGTGGTGTGTTTGTTTGTGGGGTTTGGGGTGTGTGGGGTGTTGTGTGGGTGTTTTGTGGGTGTGTGTGGGTGTGGTGTGTGTTGTGTGTGTGGTGTTTGTGTGTGGGTGTGTGTGGTGTGGTGTTGTGTGTGTTGTGTGGTGTGTGGGTGGGTGTTGTGTGTGGGGTTGGTGGTGTGGTGTGAGTGTGTGTGTGTGGGTGTGTGTGTGGGGTGTTTTGGGTGTGGGGTGTGTGTTTTTGTGTGTGTGGGGTGGGTATGGGGGTTGTGTGTGGGGTGGGGTGGGGGTGTGGTTTAGTGTTGTGTGTTGTTGTGTGTGGGTGTGTGTGGGTGTGGTTGGTGTGTGTGTGTGGTGTTGTGGTGTGTTGTGTGTGTTTGGTGTGGTGTAGTGTGTTGGTGGGGTTGTTGTGTGTTGTGTGTGTGGGGGGTTGTTGGTGGGTGTGTTGGTTGTGGTGTTGTTGGTGGTGTGGGTTGGTGTATGTTGTTGTGTGTTGTGTGTGTGTTGGTGTGTGTGTGTGTGTGTTGTGGTTGTGTTGGTGTGTGTGGTGTGTGGTTGTGTGTTGTGTGGTGTGTTGTGTGGTGTTTTTGGTGTGTGTGTGGGTGTGGTGGTGTGTGTGTTTTTGGGGTTGTGTGTTTGTGGGTGTATTTTTGGGCAGTTTTAAGGGGGGAAATGAACTGACCTGTGGGGTTTTTAGTAAAAAGGTTAAGGGGACACAAATTTCTCACCTGGACACTTGTCACCCCTTTTTCCCTTTTGGTGGTGTAAAGGGTTTCCTCTTTTCCCTTTTGTGATGTGAATGTTTTCGCTTTTCCCTTTTGTGTGAAGGGCTTTCTCTCTTTTCCTTTGTGGGTTAAGGGGCTTTCCCTCCTTTCCCTTTTGTGTGGTGTAATGGCTTTCCTCTCTTTCCTTTGTGTGGGGGAAAGGGCTTTTCTCTTTTCCCTTTTGTGTGGGTAAGGGTTTTCCTCCCCCCTTGTTGGGTGGAATGGTTTCCTCTCTTCCTTTTGGGGTGGAATGGCTTCCTCTTTTTTCTTTGGTTGGGGAATGGCTTTCTTTTTCCTTTGGTGTGTGAAATGGTTTTCCTTCTTTTCCTTTGCCCCCCCGGTTTTACTTGTGTTTGGCAGCGGGCGGGGTGGGAGGTAGCCTAGTGGTCATTAAGCATGAACCGGACGAGGGGGGCGTGGTTCTGTTCACCGCTGAACACCTGTTCCAGGGGACCCCTCCCTGCATTTAACGCCCCCCACCCCCCTTCAAAATAACTTTTAACCCGTTACGAACGCATGCAAACACTCCACACACACACACACACACACACACACCAAAACCCCTTCCCCCTTTTGGAAGAGTATAGGTCTTGCGTACTGGTGGGACAAAACCCAAAAATTTTTAAAGGAAAAAACACCAACCTACATGCCCTGATGTCGTTTTAGACGTAATCTCCAATTTTTATACAGCGCCTAAATGGCGGGGAAACGGGGCATACGCAAAACTCTCCAGTCGGTGATACTCTGGGCTCTAGCTGAGGATAGAAAAAAAGGAAAGAATAATAATAATAATAATAATAATAAAATAATTGTTTATTTTGTCTTTTATTGCGGCTACTTTTATACCCCTTACTTCAGTTTTGAAAAAAGCTTTTTCTTTCTTGTTTTTGTTTGTTTCAGTTTGAGTTGTGGCCTCTTGTAGGCCTGCTACTTCTATACTGCAATGAGTTGTTCCTTTCTGTGGCCTGTTTCTTTGTTGTGGCCTCTTGTAGGCCTGCTTCTATACTGCAATGGTTAGTTCCCTTTCTGTGGCCTGTTTCTTTGTTGTGGCCTCTTGTAGGCCTGCTACTTCTATACTGCAATGAGCTGTTCCCTTTCTGTGGCCTGTTTCTTTGTTGTGGCCTCTTGTAGGCCTGCTTCTATACTGCAATGGTTTGTTCCCTTTCTGTGGCCTGTTTCTTTGTTGTGGCCTCTTGTAGGCCTGCTTCTATACTGCAATGGTTAGTTCCCTTTCTGTGGCCTGTTTCTTTGTTGTGGCCTCTTGTAGGCCTGATTCTATACTGCAATGGTTTGTTCCCTTTCTGTGGCCTGTTTCTTTGTTGTGGCCTCTTGTAGGCCTGCTTCTTCTATACTGCAATGAGTTGTTCCCTTTCTGTGGCCTGTTTCTTTGTTGTGGCCTCTTGTAGGCCTGCTTCTATACTGCAATGGTTAGTTCCCTTTCTGTGGCCTGTTTCTTTGTTGTGGCCACTCGCCGTCTTTTCGTGGCTTGGTGCTGGCCTTTTCTCCTTTGTTTTCCTCGAATCCTCATTTGTTTTGGTTTGTTTGCCTTTTTTGTAGTCCTGTCCTTCATTATGAGTTTCCATCTTTGTATATTTATTGTCTTCTTTTTTCTCTCTCTCCTTTATTGACAAATCGTAGTCCTGCTTTTTTCTTGGTTGCTTTGTCCTGCTTTTTTCTGTATTTGGTCTTGTGACTTTGTCTCTTTTGTGGCTGCTCGTAACTAATTTTCTTTGTTGTTTTGTGTGTTATTTGTTTGTTTCAGTTGCTTTTTATTTTTATAATTATGGGATCGATTACAAGGTTTCCAGACAAAGCATTTGCGATATTATTGTATCTGTCTAATTCTGTGCTTGTCCTAGGCCGGGATTCTGACCCGATTTTTTGGTATGGTATAACACTGTACTGTAGTGTGTTGCGTTACAGAGAAGAGAGAGAGAGAGAGAGAGAGAGAGAGAGAGAAGAGAGAGAGAGAGAGGAGAGAAGAGGAGGGAGAGAGGAGAGAGAGAGAGAGAGAGAGAGAGAGAGAGAGAGAGAGAGAGAGAGAGAGAGAGAGAGAGAGAGAGAGAGAAGAGAGAGAGAGAGAGAAGATACAGAGAACTGCTGAACTGGTTTAATGTACATCGGCCTTTGGCCCCAATACAACTTTGAGAGGCAAAAACTTGAAGATGAAAAAATAGCCTCATAAGATTTGTTAAGACTGTCCCGTACCCTGGGGCGCACTAAAAACTGTATACATTTGCATATGCATATTCGAAAATCATGACAAAATAAAGGCTGATAGACCAAGAAAAAAACAAAACACAGCTAAAAAAAAAATTCAGTTCACCGTAACCGCTTCCCAGGATACCACAAAAAAATAAAGACCTTTAACAAAGTATTGTTAGAGTTAACCCATATTTAACACCTTCTCACAACAAACATCAAGCACGCATAAATCTAACATTGAAATCATTTAAAGCCTTAACCTTTCGCATTTTCAGAATTTTCATCTCACAAGTTACGCATTCTCAAAACATCCCCTACTCTGGGAAAAGGGGACCCACCAAAACAACCATACAGCCCTAGACTAATGTAATGCTAACAAAACTTTGGCAAAACCTATTTATTACACAAGGGTTTTTGCATTAACTCCCCGAAGGGGCAGGAAGCAAAGAGGGGGAGAGGGGGGGGGAGGAAAAGGGGAGGAGAGAAAGGAGAGGGGAGGGGGGAGGGGGGGGAAACCCCCTTTCAACCGCAAAAAGGGGGGGAGGGGGGGGGGGAAGGGAGAAGGGAATAGAGGCGAGAGAGAACAAGGGGGTTGGGGATAGGAAGGGGGGGGGAAAGGGGAAAGGAGAGGAGGAGGGGGGGGAGAGGAGAGAGAGAGAGAGAGGAAGAGAGAGAGGAAAAGAAGGAATAGGCAAACCCCAAAAAAAAATCAAAAACAAATTAAAACCCCCAACAAAGCTTAGAAATAAAAACACCCCCCCCCCCCACACTCCAAAAAACCAAACCAAAACAAAATGAAACCATACAAAGCCCAAAAAAGAAAAAAGACCCCCACCACACAACCAAAAAAACAAAAACAAATTGACACTATACAAAGAGCTAAAAGATAAAAACAACCTCCACACCAAAAACAAAACAAACAAATTGAAACCTACAAAACTAAAAGAAAAAAGACCCCCCCCCCCCCCCCCCCCCCCACAAAAACAGACAACAAATGAAACCATACAAAGACTAAAAAAAAGGACAACCCCCCACCAAAAAAAAAAAAAATGAAATCATCATCATCACCCCCCAGCCTTTGGGCTCGTGAGGAGACACGAAAGACGATCCCGTATAGGCCTCCTCCATCCATCTCGGTCCTCGGCTCTGCGCAGTAGTGCCGAGTCATTTATCCTGGTCCATTCTCTGATGTTGTCCATCCATGACTTGTTCTGTCTTCCCCTCTTTCTGCCACCTTTAGAGTGTTCCCTGCAGTACTGTTTTGGGCAGAGTGTTGTGGCGGGTGACGTGGCCGAACCATGTTAGCTTTTTCTTCTTGACGATGGTGAGAAGGGGTTCCTGTGGACCTGCCAGCCGGTTATTTGCTCTTGACAAATTCATTGGTCTTTCGTTCTCTCCAGGATATGCCCAGCAGTTTTCTATGGCATTTTGTTTCAAATGACTGGATTCGCTTTGCTGTTTCAGCAGTCAATGTCCAGGTTTCACTTCCGTACAGCAGGATATTCTGAATTAGGGCTTTGTAGAGCTTTAGTTTGATTGGGAAACTGATCTCTTTACTTTTCCATATGGTGGTGAGTTTTGTCATGGAAGATGTTGCCATGGCTAGTCTGACTTTGATTTCTGTCGTCGATCGCCCGTCATTTGTGAGTTGTAGCGCCAAGGTATTTAAAAGCGTCTACCTCCTCCAGTTGCTGCCGTTCATGTAAATTTTAGCAGTAGCGTTGCTCGTGCTGTTCACAAGTACTTTACTTTTCTCCGAGCTCACCTCCATCCCATATGCTCCACTCTGTTCTCAAGTCTGGTCGTAAGATCTTGCAGCTCTGTGTTACTTCCGCCCATGAGGTCAATGTCATCGGTAAACCGCAAGTTGTTTGAGGGGTCTGCCGCCAATGGAGATGGTAGAGTGGAAGTCATGGAGGGTCTCTCTCATAATGTTTCCAAGAACAATTAAACAGACTGGAGATAACAGGCATCCTTGTCGACCCCAACTGTGGTTTTGAAGTAGTCCTCGACCTGATTGTTCAGAAGGACTGCACTGCTTGCGGTGTTTATAGTGCTTGAATGGTTTGCACTAGTCCTTCTTCAATGCCAAACATTCTGAGGACCTGCCACAGGCCTTCGTGCCATACTCTGTCGAAAGCCTTCTTGAAGTCGATGAAGTTGTGGAACAGGTCTCTCTGATGTTGAAGATGTCTTTCCATCATGATGTGGCATTAAAATCTGTTCGATTGTGCTCCTGCTGCCCTGAACCCAGCTTGTTCCTCTGCAAGGTGTTCTTCTGCCTCCTTCTTGAGTCGATTCAAAATAACTTTGAGCATGATCTTGCTGGCGTGGCTGATTGTTCTATAGTTTTGGCATTGGCGTAAATTCCCTTCTTGGGCAGAGGCATGATGAGTGATTGTGTCCATTCGTTGGCCACTGTTTTGTCTCCCAAATCTTCTGACAGATAGCTGTAACATGTGTGATAACTGTTTCGCCACCATGCTTGAGCAGCTCTGCTGTATGTTGTCTGCTCCTGGGGACTTTCCTACTGGTAAACTGCGGATGGCTTCTTCGACTTCTTCCCTCAGTATAGGTAATGGCGAGGGTACTCTTGATGTTGCTGCTTCCTCTTCTATTATGCTCTTGTCAGGTTGTATTGGATAGTTGTACAGTTCTTGACAATACTCAGACCACCTGTTCAATGCAGCTGAGCTTTCTGTGAGGAGGTTTCCGGAGCTGTCTTTAATGACTGATGATTTGGTTTGAAGTGGTTTTTGTGAGTTTCTTCAGGGTGTCGTATGCCTTTTTACTGTTGCCCACTTGCTATTAGCTTTTGCGCCTGGTGGCAGCATTGGTGTGTGGCTCTGTGAAAGTGTGTGATTTTTGAGTGTTTTCTGTTATCGTATGAGGACAATTTTATATCACTGTGTTTGTGTTTTTGTCTGGATTCAAACGGTTAGACCAGTTTTTCTTGAAATTGCCTATTTTGTAAAACATTTCAATTCTAAATTTTTCATCTTGTAAATATTTTGTTGGAAAAATGGCAACATGATGATTAGCGTTTACCTTGCTGTAATAATTTTTGCCACCCTTTCTACCCTGACCCTGCTGCATCGTGACAAATTGCACGTGCTTCACGAACTTAATCCACCACCACCACCGCCAACATCCAGTTTTCCCCACTCCCCCCCAATGACACACACACTGAAAATTTTGAGCATATTGTGTGAAATGGGCCGCAAACAAAGGACTTGACGAAGCTAAAAAGCAACATATTTAAAACCTAGGATTCATCGCAGAAAAAACCAAAAAGGGGAAAACACGTGCAGGCAAAAGTCATCGTGATGTGCCCGGCCCCCACGGCCTCCCCCCTCACCTCTGAGTACTTCCGAACCATGATCGTGCCTCTTCCCCTGAATGCTTCCCCCCTGTTATTGATTTTTCTTCTATTGTGAAATATTTTTCTTGATTGTAATTGCTTCATGCTGTGTACAAAGTTTCGACCCCCTCCCTGATAGTTCCTTTACCACCCTCCCACCCTGATCATCATTAAACTTTTCTGTTCCCCATGACTACTTATCTGCCCCATCCCCCAAACCCTTTTAAATTTTTTCCTAATCCCTTTTTTCCCTTTCAATCTCCTCTTTTCAAATTTTAAATTGTGGGAAAAGTTTTTTTTTTGGATGGGGAAAGGGATTTTTTTTTTATTTAAAAAATAGTTTATTTTTTAAGAAAAAGGTTTAAAAAAAAGGTTTGAAGAAAAAAAAAAAGGAAAAGTTTTTTTGGGAGGGAGGGGATGGGTTTAAAAGGAAAAGTGAGGTTTTTTTGATTTTTTAGGTTTTTGAATTGGAAATAAAAATAATTGGAATTTATTTTTTAGAAAGATAAAAAAATGAATTTTTTTAAAAAAATTTTTTACCCTCAAAAAAATTTATTTTCTTATTTAAAATAAATTTTGAAACCATTTTTGGAAAAGGGTTTTTTTTTTTTTAACAAATGTCCAGCGGGAAAATGAAGTACCACAATGGGTCTTTTTTTAGATTGGATCTGATTTTCACTAATCTCATCGGGGTTGTACCCGTCACTAAGAACTGTTTTCTGACCATTCTCCCATTTTTTTCTTTCTCAACATTGCAAGGGCCCTATTAAAAAAGAAAAATGATCACCCTCGCAATCTAAAGTCCATAGATACCCAACTTTCTCTCCCCAAGCTGGAACGCCTACAAAAATCCCTGCCCACACGACCCGTCTAAACACACAATGTTTTTTGGGCCAACCTTGGGAAACATGCCTCCCCCCGCCTCATTTTTCCCTGATGGGCCCGCGCCCCATGGTACACCCATGTTCCCTGGCGCAAAACGCAAACCCGACAACTGAGGAAATGGCGTAAAACAAAAACGAAATAAATAAGCAACTCTTCAAAAAACAAATCAACAAAGCAAAATTAACCCTTCAAAAGACAAAGAAATTACTCTGCTCAAGTTCTTGATGCAAAACGTCAACATGAATCCCTTTTCCATAACCTCAACTCTTTTGGGATCGCAAAGGCAACCCTCTCCAACTGTTCACACCCTTCCGAACTTCCTGCTATATTTTCTTTATTCTTCTTGCAAAGTCCCCAACATTGCTTTCCCGATGATCAGACTTCTTACAACCCGCACTCCTTTATCCCCAATTCACTGGCATTCCTCTCATTTTCTTTCATCCAACAAGTGAAATGAAATCAAGACAATTTTGAAAGAAATGACAAAAAATATTGATCTCGATCCTATACCGTTCCTTCACTCAGGCATTCCACAGCTATACCACATCACGAAAATAGTAAATCAACTTCTCTCAGGATTTTTCCATCAGACTCAAAACGCTATAGTTACACCTCTACTCAAAAGCACGACCTCACCCTAACATTTTTGAAGAATTACAGGCCCGTTTCTAACCTACCTTTTATCTCTAAAGTCCTGAAAAAAATTTTTCTGAAACAACTCAATAGCCATCTCATTCCAACAATCTCCTTCCCCCTTTTCAGTCTGCCTATCGTCCAACCACACCCGAGACCACCCTAGTCCACACCTTCAACACCTTTTGCACGCTTCTGACTCAGGGAAAAAAATCCTTCTCACTCTCCCGACTTGTCTGCAGCCTTTGACACTATAGACCACTCAATTCTTCTCTACCGTCTCCAAACACGTTTGGGATTAAAGACACAGCCCTCACCTGGTTCAGTTCATCCTTACAGACCGATTCCCCCACAGTTACAGTAAATAAGATTCAATCAGCACCTGCCAAACTGGAATGTGGAGTCCCACAGGGTCAGTTCTCGGCCCTTTCTTTTCACTCTCTACACTGCCCCACTTTCACATAAAAATAAACCGTCATCAAATCAGCCTCATTTTTATGCAGACGACTCTCAGATTCTTTGCAGTGAAACTCCCGAAAACCTGCCTTCCCTCTGACAAATTGTCCTGCTGCCTTCAAGATTATCCAAACTGGATGATAGAGACAAGTTACAACTAAATGCAGATAAAACCGAACCATGCTTATAGCGACCAAACACAAACTCTCTTCCATAACAACAGCTTCAATAGAATTCGGCAATACGTCTGTCCCTCTATCCACTGTATGAAATATCTAGGGGTACTATCGATAACACGCTCTCCATGCAAAAATTCATCACCCAAACCTGCCAGTCGTGCTAACTATCAATTACGGCGCATTAGTGCAGTTCGAAAGTACCTGTCCACTGATGCAACATCCAAACTAGTCACATCTCTCATTCTCTCACGTCTGGACTATTGCAATTCTCTTTTGGCTGGTCTGCCAGCATCAACTATCCACCCTCTTCAACGTATACAAAACTCTGCAGCTCGACTAGTCCTCAGAAAGAAAAATCTGAGCACATTACTCCACTCTTGCGATCTCTCCACTGGCTGCCTGTGCCACAGAGGAAAAAACTAAAGATCTGTACCCTCGTTACAAAAGTCTCCACAAAACGGCAACTTCCTACCTCTGTGAATGTCTTCATTGTACACTCCTTTCGTTTCCCCCCGCTCTCTGCGATACCTTTTGCTTAAGAATACCTAGATTCAACCAGTCCCTGTTTGGGCCCTCGCTCTTTCTCTGTTTCTGGTCCAGTGATCTGGGAAAGAAACCCCCCTCTCTCCCCTTTGTCCCAAAAACCTACTTTGAGCTTTTAAATCCAGCCTAAAGACGCATTTATTTCAACCTAAGATTCTCTCCTCTTGTTTCATCCATTTCTGCCCCTGCCCTCAATAACCAACTCCCCCCCCCCCCCCCCCCCCCCATTACCCTTTGCCGAGTGTACAATTTGGGTGTGTGTTGTGTGTGTGTGTGTGTGTGTGTGTTGTGTGTGTGTGTGTGTGTGTGTGGGCGCGCGCGCGCGTGTGTGTTTTACATTTGTATTTGTAAAAAACTGTTAATTGTGCGCGTGTGTGTTTATTTTTTAAATTTGAAAAAAATCTATTAATCGTAACTGGCTGCATGCGAAAGAATAGGATAAATGAGAGCGTTTTGGGATTTGTTTTTTTTTGCAAGATTTAGCGCTGTATAAATTCCATGTATTATTTTATTATTATTATTATTATTAATTAATTATTACTTGCATGCTTTTTCGATCTCATCACATTGATCACTGATCCACTTTTTCCCCGGCCTTTAACATTGACTTCTTCACGAGATTGTTGGCCCCCCGGGTATCTTTAGGGTTGGAAGACCTGGTTGGTTTCAGTGCTCTTCTTGTATCGGCAAGGTCCAAGATGTTTATTGGGCGTCCATGGCTGGTGTTTATTCCTCTAACGACCGAGTACCCCCCTCTGCCGTTTCTCGGACTGCCTCATTGAAGTTGTTGGTGAGGTCATTGATGTCATTGTCCAGGAGGTTTTAAAGCCCCAAAACGTCCCCCCAAGCTTAGCTTGGAAGATCTCCTCGACATCTGGATCTTTCAGTTTGTCCACGTCAAATTTGATACGTGGGTTTGCAGGCTGTTTATTTTTCTTCAGCTTATTTGAAAAACCAGCAGCACAAGGTCGTGGTCGCTGCTATGTCAGCTCCAGGGTAGGTTTCTTTTTCTGGCTCTGTTGATGCTGGATTTGAAGCGCCGTGGTGTTAAGATGAAATCTATTTGGTTATGGATCTTGCCCTTTGGCGCATGCCAGGTTGTCCTCCTTGATGCTTGTGGGGATAGAGGGTATTGGCAATGGTTTAAATCTGTGGGTTTCAGGCAAACTCCAGCAGACGTTTGTCCCTGTCGGTGGTCTCTCCAGTTCCAAACTGAAAAACTGTTCCGGCCCATTGGTTGTAAAGTCGGACCACTTTGGGTTAAAAATCCCTTGAATGATAGAGCTTTTTTGGGGTTCTTCAAAATGGTTCTTCAAGTTTTCGAAAAAATTTCTTCCTTATCTGCATGGCAATGTGGTGCTTGTTTTTGTTGATGGTGTGTTCTTGGGGGGCCGACCCCCGGGTGTGATAACCCGCTGGAAGCCGTGTACGCTGATATGCCCCCCATATTTCCCTTTTTCTGACAACAAACCCAACCCCATTTTGGGAAAAAGAAAAAAGAACCCCCCCCCCCCCACACACACCGAAATAAAAGAGCTACAAGAAAAAAAGACCCCCCCCCAAACACACCCAAAAAAACAAAACAAATTGAAACCATAAAAAGGTTAAAGATAAAAACACCCCCCCCCCCCCACCAAAAAAAAAAAACAAATTGAACCATAAAAAGAGCCCAGACCCCTTCCACCCCATCAAAAAGGAAAAAAAACTGAAACCATACAAAGACTAAAGCACCCCCTCCACACCCCCAAAAAAACAAAAAAATTTTGAAACCAACAAAGAGTAAAAAAAAAAGACCCCCCCACCAAAATCCCAAAAACAAACTGAAACCTAGAAGAGCTAAAAGAAAAAGACACCCCCCACACCCCAAAAACCCAAAAAAAGAAACCTTAAAAAGAGCTAAAAGAAAAAAAGACACCCCCCCCACCCACCAAAAGACAAAAAAAAACTAAAAACCATAAAAAAGAGATAAAAGAAAAGCCCCCACCCCCAACACCACCAAAAAAAAAAAAAAAAATTGAAACCATAAAACCATGACATTTTGACAACATCCGCCGCGCTTCCCCTCCCCCTCCTCTGTCCCCAACCCTTTTCCTGCTTTTTCCCTGGCATTTCTCTTGACCAAAAACAACAAAAAAACGTCTTTAAAACGAAGCCTTTTTGGGGGTCATGTGCTTGGGCCTTAGTAAACCCGCCGGGGGGTAAGAGACGTGTTTATCTATCTGCAATTTTCTTCTTTTTTTTTATATTTATTTTTTTTTATATTTTTATAAAATTTTAAAAATTTAATTTAATATATTGAGTCTTCGAGGTGCCCCCCCCACGGCGTAGATAGGGGACAGATTTTAAAATTTTATAATATTATAAAATTTAAAATATAAGGGCATTCAAAACACCACACAAACACACCCCGGGGCGCGCGCGGGGACGGGTAGCCTTTTAGTTAAAAAATTTCGCTCGAAAAATCAACGACCCGGGTTCGATCCTGTTCAAGGAGATTTTTTCCACTGGAATTAACATCAGTGCAGACTCCACTTCCCCAAATATCTTTGGAGGTATAAACCGGTTTCCTGTGCAACCACGCAAAACCCATCTTGCGCCACACTAAATTTCCTGTCCGCTTTTCGAAAGAGTGACTCCCGGTGAGAACAGATAACAAAATCCCACAAACTAATTACACACGAGGACTGATGTTAAAAAAGACAAACTAGCCCTTTAAATCTTTTATCCTCGATATAAAAGAATACAAGCATGAAAAAAAAGTGAGCGGAGTGGATGAGAAGGAATCTTATACAGGCAAACCCAGCCCATTGTCACAAAAACGTTTCCTTACGTCCACCCGCCGTTTTTTCAAGGAGAAAGGACAGAGGTGTTTAAATTTTTGCAGCTCTTTGCGTCAGTAACGAAGAGACAAAGACAGGAGAGAGAGACAAAGACAGGAGAAGAGACAAGACAGGAGAGAGAGAAAAGAAGGAGAGAGAGAGAGAGAGAGAGAGAGAGAGAGAGGGGGGGAAAGAGAGAGAGAAAAGAGAGAGAGGGGGGGGGGGGTAGAGAAACAAGAGCAAAAACTAATTTTTCAGGTTCGCCCATTACAGGAAGACAAAGGGAAGAAGAGAGAGACCACAACAGGGGAACAGACGATAAGGGGGGAGGGGGGGGGAGAGGGGCGTGGGGAAATTGTTGTTGCAGCTGACAATTCGTGAATAAGAAAACATGGATGTCTTGATCACAACTCCTTGCAAACTTGTCGCTCGCAGCCTTTCCCCCCTGTTTTTTTTCCTCCCCTCCTGTTGTTGCTGTTGTTGTTGTTGTTGCAAGGGGTTTGTTAGTGGTAATGGTGGTGGTGTGATAGTGGTAAGTTGTGGTGGTGTGAGACAAATTTTTGTCTTGTGTTCTACGATGTTTATTTTCTTGAGAATAAGGTAGAGAATACTCGGTGCGATGCGTGTGCGTGCGTGCGTGTGTGTGTGTGTGTGTGTGTGTGGTGTGTGTGTGTGTGTGTGTGTGCGCGCAGCGCCAAGGGTGTGTATGTATGTGTTGTGCGTGCATGTCAGTTTTGAGCTTAATCATAAGGACACTTTTCTTAGCTAACTGAAAATTTACCGCCACTTTCAATTCATTTGAAAACTCACAAAGGAAACTGCTTCTTCTCTTCATCCTTCTTGTTGTTTTTCAAAGCCCACCCTGTCTGTGTAACATTATTTCTATAGTGGCTAGGCCATCATCATTTCCAGTTTCTGTTTCCATCCTTGAAACGAAATTCTGCGAGACAATTTTGCAGAAATTTGAAATTCCACATCAGTTCCTCCATCCACCACAGTCAAGTATCTAGGTGTTATTATCGACAACACACTCTGCAAAATTCATCACCCAACTGCCGTTCCCCCCCCCCCCCCCCCCCCCCCCCCCCCCCCCCCCCCCCCCCCCCCCCCCCCCCCCCCCCCCCCCCCCCCCCCCCCCCCCCCCCCCCCCCCCCCCCCCCCCCCCCCCCCCCCCCCCCCCCCCCCCCCCCCCCCCCCCCCCCCCCCCCCCCCCCCCCCCCCCCCCCCCCCCCCCCCCCCCCCCCCCCCCCCCCCCCCCCCCCCCCCGGGGGGGGGGGGGGGGGGGGGGGGGGGGGGGGGGGGGGGGGGGGGGGGGGGGGGGGGGGGGGGGGGGGGGGGGGGGGGGGGGGGGGGGGGGGGGGGGGGGGGGGGGGGGGGGGGGGGGGGGGGGGGGGGGGGGGGGGGGGGGGGGGGGGGGGGGGGGGGGTTCTTCTTTTGGTGTATAAATTTTTTATGAATTAAATATTGAAGACTGGAATTATTAACCTGAAAAGAATAAAATTTAAAAGCCCGTAATTAAGAGTCCACCCCTTACTATTTCTTCTTCCAGAAAAATTTAGAAACAGGTTTTCCCGCTACCAAAAATTTTCTTATAATTATCAGTTATATAAGATGTCCATCTACTGTTTAAAACTCATCAAAATTCAATCCTTAAAAATTCAATTTTCTTATTTGCCGACGGGCGGAAAGTTTTTAAATTTAATTTTTCCCCTTGTTTCTTTCCCCCTTCGGAAGCTTTGGAAGGGGGGCCCGTTCCCGAACCCGATTTTTGAGTTGTAACCTTACACTAACAAACTGTTATTTTTTAAAATTTCCCCAAACAATTCAAACAAGCGCAAAAACACGTGCCTCAACCTACTCTACAATCATCATACAATTTTCCCCTTTCTGTCAAAAGGGGGGGGGGGGGGGGGGGGGGGGCCCCCCCCCCCCCCCCCCCCCCCCCCCCCCCCCCCCCCCCCCCCCCCCTTTTTGGGTTTTTTTTTAAAAAAAAAGGGGGGTTTGTAAAATGAGAGAGGGGGGGAAGAGAGGGAAAGAGAGAGAGGGGGGGGGGGGGGGGTAGGATTCAAAGACAACTCAATAATTTTTCAGGTTTGCCTTTACAGGAAGACAAAAGGGAAGAAGGAGAGCCCAACAACAGCGAACAGCGAAAAGGGGGGAGGGGGGGGGAGGGGGCGTTTTGGGAAATTGTTTTTTGCAGCTGACAATTCCCCGTGGAGTTGAAACATGGATGTCGATCACTTCCCCCTTGAAAACTTGTCGCTCGCCCCCTTTTCCCCCCCCTTGTTTTTCCCCCTCTCCTGTTGTTGCTGTTTTTGTTGTTGTTGTTGAAGTGGTTGTTTTAGTGGTAATGGTGGTGGGGGTGTGGTTGGTTGGTGGTGTGGTTTTGTTTTTTTCGATTTTATTTTCTTGGGAAAGGGAGAGATACTGGTGGGGTGGTGTGGTGGTTGGGGTGTGTGTGTGTGTGGTGGTGTGTGTGTGTGTGTGTGCGCGGGCGCAAGGGGTGTGATGTATGTGTTTGTGCGTGATGTCGTTTTGGTTAATATAAGGAATTTTTCTTAGCTACTGAAAATTTACCCCCACTTTAAATTTTCTTTTAAAAAATTTCAAAAAGGGAAAAATGCTTCTTCTTTTTCCCCTTCTTGTTGTTCTTTTCAAAGCCCACCCTTTTGTGTAACTTTTTCTTAGTGGCGGGCCCCTCATCTTTTCCATTTTTCTGTTTCCCCCTTGAAAAAAATTTCTGCGAGACAAATTTTGGGGCAAATTTGAAATTCCACATCATTTCCCTCCATCCCCCAAGTAAAGTATTAGGTGTTATTTCGCAACCACTCTGAAAAAATTCACAAGTGCGGCCCTGTATTCGTTACGGGGTTTTAATGCAATCCGAAAAAACCTGTCCGTGATCAACATCAAACCTGTAATCTCTAACTTTCAAAATTGGTCTATTGTATTCCTCTGGACATTGTAATTCTCTTTAGGCTGCTTTCCAGCATATTTTTCACTCCATTAACCCTCAAAAAATCTGTCATTCGATAGTCCCCAAAAAAAAAAAAAATGTGCCTGTGCCACAGGGAGTAAAGTCAAGACAGTACCCCCTTTTTACAAATGCTCCAAAAACAGCACCCTCCCATCATGTGAAATTTTATTACATCCTCTTCTTCTCTCTGCTGCAGATCCCTGTGCTTTCGAAACCCCGATTCAACCAATCCCCATTACCGTCACTCTTTCTCTATTTTGGTCCTCAACGGAAGACTCCTTTTCCCCCTTCGTGAAAAGCTACTTCGACAGCTTTAAACCCGCCTCAAGACTTTAAAAACAATTTGAATAAAAAAACCTACGTATCGAGTTGCGGTTGGCACAGAAAAATAACAACGTGCCCCTGTTGCGGATTGGGGGGTAAAAGGGTGAAGACATCTTTCAAAAACTTCGTGATAAACGATCGGTGATTTTTTGCAAGGCAAGGCCCGAAAAATGCTTCCCATATAAGAAGTGGTACCGCGTGGCATGGACATTCTGCCTCGATTCGTAAAAATTAAATTCACGATTTTCCCGAAGAAAAAAAAACGACGAAACCTGCAGGACATTTTCAACCCAATAAAATACACAAAGTGTTGTGTTGTACTGGGGACATAAGGGAAAGATTGGATTCTTGTCCAATCCCTCCCTAATTTTATCCCAAAATGTCTGTGTCACCTTACCCGGTTTTGATTTGACATAAAGATTGGATTTTGTTTTTTAGTTTTGAAAGTTTTTGAGTTTAGCAGCAAAGGCCCAAGTCCCGCCTTCCCCCACAAGAACGAAAAGTAAAAGTTAAAAAAAACAGAGGGCAGGGGGGGGGGGGCTTGACAAAAAGCAGTAAGAAAAGCTGTCATGCCAAGTTCTTTGCTGAAAGAAAGCAGTTTTTTCTTGCCTAGATAGACGACACACACATCACGAAAAACTGGGGAGAGGTTTTACATCGCAACAGGGGGCAGACTGAGGCGATGGCCGCCATTTCTTTCGGCAATAAAACACACACACACAAACCCCACACACACAGGACCAGTCTTTAAAAACCTCCCCCCACCGCTGATGTAACCTTGCCAAAATTCAAACCTCCTACCCAGAAAAAAACAGCAGTAATAACTAATTCGCACGTTTTAGCCAACTGCGTGTCCACCCGGGAGATGGTGGTTAGCCCCTTCATAATTTCTGACGGTAAAGTAGAGAACAGACCCCTTTTGGCCTAAAACAATCCTTACTTGGGGCAAATTGTTAAAATTTTTTTTTTGATGAAACGTACGGTTGTTTCGTGGTATTTTGGAGAGTACCGAAAATGACGGTTTTAAAAGATGAAAAAAAAAAAGTGTCGTTAAAAAATGTTCACTTGTTGCAAAACAGTTTTAGAACAAAAACTCGTGGGTAATTTAACCCGTTTTGCTGTGTGAATCAAAAGATTTTTCAAGGGCTTGTGGAATTTTAATTTTCTTTTTGGGTGTGAAAAAAGAAACTAAATTTAAAATCGCCTCTACATATTACTGTAAAAAGGCAGCTACCCAAATATTATTTCTGTACAAATTACAGAAAAAATTGTTACAGATTTACAAGTTTTTTTTCCCGGCCCCCCCAATAAAAAGTTGGGCGTGGCTGCACTACGAGTTAGTCGTCAGATTCCCTTTAACTTTTTTTTTTTTAAAGAGTTAGTCTCAGATTTCCTTCACTTCAAAAGAGTTAGTCGTCGTTCCTTTTACTTCAAAAAGTTTTTCGTCAGATTCCTTCTTTCATTTGGTTTTGCCGCCTGGTCCCTTTAAATTTTTATTCAGACCATTTAAAATTTTCCCGCCCACCACTCTGGCTTTTTTTTTCCCAACGTTGTCTGCAGAATGGCTTTACCAGACCCTGGCCTTTTCCACATGTTTTCCATGCGCCCAAATTTTTGTAGAAAGTACCGTTTTTTAGTTGGGACACTCTTGATCCTTTTGCAAAACTCCGTTTATTATTTTTTTAAATTCTTTCAAGGCCAAGTTTAGTACAATTCAGTTAGTCGGTCATTGAGAGTACCGTGCAACTTTTCATTCGACTACATAATAAATTCATTGAAATGTTTCCTGACTTCTGTCCAAAACGGGAAACTCGATAATCTTGTATTTGTTTAGCAAATACGGACTTGACCAGATGTAGTTTTAAATGGTTGGTCTTTGATATTTGTATGTTGAGGAGACGGGAGGAAATGACTGTTGCAATTTCCAATGGAGGTAAAAATCCCTTTTTATGATTGACCAGTGACTTTAAATGTGGCTGTGCACACAGTAAAAAGTGAACTAAAGACTGAGAACAGAGCAATAAGCAATTCAGTAATTAATTATAACTTTTTTTGGAAGGAACAATTTTAGTATGAATTTAAATGTTATACTTTATCTGGATGTACCAGATTCAGTACTTTTCTATGATATTGTGTATAATAAAGGGAGGCATACATCAAGAGCGTTCATAGCCTTGTGTGAAGTATGGGGTTTTAAAAAACTCTGTTACTCTTTCTAAAATCTTCGGTCCTATAAGTTTTGTGTTATTCCCCCAAAATTTATCCATTATTCCACTTCGTATTTTATTAAGAATTTCGAGTGACTATATTTTGAGGGGTCTGGAAATTTTAAAATAATAATGTTTCCGAAAGATAAAGTCATCACCCCCCTCACTGTGTTGCATTAAGTTACACTGTATTTGAGTTACATTCACGGGAATCAGCTTCTCCATTATGGTTGCTGTTAATCCTATTCGTTGAAACAGTCCATTTGACAGTCTTTCCAATTCTCTTTTTAACTTTCTTACTCATGTAAAAACCATTAGTTATTTTTGCTTTCTGTCTTCTTTTTGCACGAGCCGGTAATTCAATTTATTGATTGGTACTGACAGTTCAAAATTTTTTAACAAGCTTCCCGTAAGATTGTTGACTTTTAAAGGAATACATTTTCCAATCAAATAACCCGCAAACTGCACCCTTTAAATGAAAATGGTGATTAGCGATATGGGATTATTAAGGCGAATTTGCTAAAAAGCAGTTGTAGGGGGACCCTTGAGCATGCCTTTATTTTTAAAGTGGATGAAATTCTTCGGATTCTTGGACTATTCAGTATAATTAATCTAAATTTTAAATTCCACATCCCAACAAGCATCAATTTTTTAACAAGGGGGTTATAAATTTGGGGAATTTGTTAAAAAATGTATTTTTGTCACTAGGAAATAAAATTCCTATTGTAAAGCATTTTCAGTATTTTTTTGAAAAAATTGTGGGATTCTTCTTAATTTTTTAAAAAAATAAATACTATCAAAAATATAAAAAAATTTTTTTAAAAAAAAAATTTTTTTTGGGGTGGGGGGGAAAATGTTTTTTTTGGGTTTTTAAGGGATTTAACACGGGGAATAGTTTTGGTCTTTTTGGGAATTTTATTTTTTTCCCTCCTCAGACTTTTCGTTCCCAATTTTAAATTTTTTTCACTCTCTAAGTTTTAATTGTTTTCAAAATCTCTGAATTTCATTTAGCTCAGCTGAAATCAATTCAGTAAGCAATTTCTCAAAATATGTCATATCACACCAAACACACACCCTGTTTATCACTTCGCTCGTTACTGGTATTGTGAGTGGTACATTCACCCAGCTTCTCCTCTAGGGTTAGTGTCTCGAGTCTCATTCAGTCATGCACGGTCATCTGTGCAGTCTTTCCCTCTTCTTCGTCTTTCCTTTTCTATCGTTTCTGACTCCGCTTCAGTTATTTTTATTTTATCATCAATTTTGCAGTGCATGTATTATACTTAGGGTGTTTTCAAAACTTTTTTTTAACATAGCCAGCGCTATGAGTGTGTTAGATTAAGCGAATACATGAAATTGCATACTGAATAAGAGCAATCAGCCACCTTTTAAGTGAGGATACTAGTGGATGAGCGATATGGGAGTATTTTGCGACCTTTCTCTGCTAAAAAGCAGGTTTAGGGGTGCACCCCTGAAGCTGAGCCTTTTTATTTTTTAAGCAGACGACTTTCTCATGGAATGAAAATACATAGTAACTACATTAACTATCCAAAGTCAAGAAAAAAAGATGCAGCTGTTTTGTGATGAACAGGTATAGAAGTGGATTGTGACAAAAGCCTGGTTTTTTTCCTTAGGACTAAGGATTATACAGGCCTCTCGTAAAAGTTCAAAGAGTTTCAAGGATAATTATTTTTAAGACATTAATGTGTGTGATTCTGTAGCGTTACACTTTTACTAACATGTTAATTCTATCATTGATAGCCACCCAAAACAGATTTATTATAATAAGACTGTGTGGTTGTGTGTTTGTGGTGTGTGGTGTTTGTGTTTGTTGCGTGCGGTGGAGGGAGGCACAAATATTTTACAGATATTACATAGCTCTTGTCTTATCCAATTTCCTGAAGCAAACATCACGAATCTTTGTTTTATTGGCAGAAAGTAATAACTCTTAAATTATCCCCAAATTTTGTGTGTGTGTTGTAAGGAGTAGTTTCATTAAAAAACTTTTAGGCATAGCATCTAGTTACTGTCTAATTTTTTATGTTTAAGTAAAAGAAAAACGCTTGAAGTCTAACTGAAATCATTACAAAAATCCCCAAACCAAATTACATCTTCTTTGATTGTTGTTGAAATTAACATTATGTCAACTGAAACGCTCCATGGAAACAAAAATTTCCAAATTGGAAGGAAAAAAACACTAATCATTTGATCATGTTGTTTATATTATATAAAATCCTCAAAATTTTTAAAGATTCGCAAGACGGTCAACTAATGCAAACTTAAAATTGTTCATCATCGTAACAAACACACCCAAATCTTCTCGGCCACCGCCGCCCAACACCCTTCCCCCTTGCACCAACCTTTCACCGCACATCAACAACCTTCTTCTTTCTTCTCGTAATCTCTCCTTCCTGCTCTTCCCCCGCTCACGGTTCAAACCCCTCTTCCTACTTTTATCTTAACTCCACACTGCTACACAACAGGCGATTCTGCGCACACCCCACAAATGCATCGCCAAAAAATTCCACTTCAACCTTTCTGTACCTTCGCTTTTCCCCACTCCCCCTCTCCACTCCTTCCACCCCAAAAACCCCCTGTTCCCCCTTGATACTTTAAGAAAACCCACTTTTCAATCCTAAAGAATTACATTGTCAAATCATAGCATCATGTTCCACCAGGCTTCCCATTCTTTTTCCTTTTAAACACTTTTCACCCCTTTTCAAAAATTCCCAAGGCCAGCTTTCTCAGCGTCACCGAAATTCAAACCTTCCCGCAGTTTGGGATGAAAGACCAACCACCACATGCATACTGCTATCCATTAACATTCACCTAGACTTCACCAACCATTCACATAGCCCAGATCTCCTTACAACAGCAGCGCAAACTAAATGCTTAAATATATCACATTGCGCCTTCCCCACCAGTTGCCTTCTTTCACATACCAGCGAGCTAACGACATTAACTTTTATTACACCAGCCTTCAAGAACACCATAAATAAATCTTGCTTGTGCTCACCCCTCTTCTCCCTGGCTAAAAACATGCCAGCAACAGGAAGTCAGTTTTTACCCCCCCAATTTCCCCGGGCCCCACGCCTAAAAAACCCAAAACCAAACAAATTCAAAAACAAAACAAAAAATTGGGGGTTTTTCTCCCTCCCTTTCCAAAACCACACCAAATTGAAAGCCTCGGGGGGAACCTAAAAAATTTTTCAACACCAAATTTTTTCCAAAACTTCAAAAATTCGAAACAATACCCCCCCCAAAAACCCAGTGAGCGGGCGTCCTCTTTTTGACCCCCCCCCAAACATTGATTTACCTACAGCCCTCAATTCCCCCCCCTTTTTTTCCCCCCCCCCCCCCCCCCTTTTTTTCCCCCCCCCCCCCGGGGGGCCCCCAACCCCCCCCCCCCCCCCCTTTTTTTAAAAATTTTTTTGGTTGCACGGGTCAACCAACCATTTCCTACCTTTAACCCCCCCCCTTCCCCCCCACAAACCCTCTTTTATTAAACCCCCTTCCCCCAAAATTCAAACGATCTTCCCCTTACCGAACCCCATGCGATGCAGGCGCCTCTGCCGTGTCATTCTCGTCTCCTATCACTTTCGGGTTCTGGGCACAAAACAGCAACATACCGAAAGCCAAGACTGCAAAAACCCTTTTCAACTAACTGGAGCGACAAACCCCTACCAATTCACAGCAAGGCCACAAGAACTGCCTTACAAACAACCGAAACTCTAAAAGCCCTGTCACCTCATAACATTCAATCTTCCCCCACAACATTCATCTTCACATTAACCGACAAGCTAACCGTCTCACATAACTTCACATAACACCACTCTAAAATAAAAACTTCAAATCTCACGGTGAAGCTTTCCCAAACTTTTGAAGCTTCACACCTTGCACAGTCCCGCAGCAAAAACCACTTTTCCGAAGCATTTCCCCCGGGGCCAATTTCCAGCACACTTTTTTCCATAAAATAACCCATTTGAAGAACCCAAGAAGTAATTACCCTCTAAATCAAAGTTTCAGAGCCTGTCAAAATTACCTCAGTAACTTCTGCTCCATTCTCTCACCGGGGGAATTCTAAAGTCCATAAAGTGCCCAGTGCAAATCGCGTACAATTATTTTCCCTTGCAACTCACTTAAGGATAACGAACCCACCCTTCTCCCTCAAACCCACAGCGTTTTACTGACGAGGTTGAATATCTTCTAATTAAAGGGGCATTTTTAAAAAGGGGGGAAACCTTCACTGCCTTAACTTCCCGGTGATTTAACTCACTCCTTCCCCTTTTTTCAAGTTAAAGGGAATCTTTGTCACTCCCAGCCCTCCCCACATTCCCTTTGAAAGGTCGTGCCATTCAGACGGCTCCTTTTCACGTTCTCATTATACTTTACACTTTTGCCACCTTGCTTCTTTAATGACACCTTCCCTTTTTCCTAGTTTCCTGCTTACCCCAAACTGTCGGCTTCATCAACTCAAATTCTGGCTAAAACACAACAATCTCTTTCCAAACAGCGATCTCACTGCTATGAAACCATCAACTTTTCCCCCTTTGCGTACTGAAAATTTAAGAAAACTTTTCTTGCATTTTTTTTTAATAAATTTAAAAGGGCCCCCCCCCAAAAATTTTTCCCGTGCCACCTCCAAACCAACTTGAACCCCTTTACCCTTAAATTTTCCCCTTTAAAATTAACATTTAAAAATTTTTCTTAATTTTTATGAAATTTAAAACCCTTTTTCTTTTTTTCCTTCCCCCTTTTTTTTCCACCTTTTCTCCATCCCTTTTTTTCCCCCCCCCCCCCCCCCCCCCCCCCCCCCAAACCCCCCCCCCCCCCCCCCCTTTTTACTCCTTGCATTTGGGGGGGGGGGGGGAAAAAAAGGGGGGAGTACTTTTACTGCCTTTAAAATAATTTGGTTTACCTTTCTTCTGATTTTCCCTTTTCCAAAAACCAAATCTTTGTCCACCCCCCCCCCTCCCCCCTTCCGCGGCCGGTCTCCCTTTCCAATTCTTCTAACAAAAAATTTTCACAATCCCAAACACGGGCTTTTCACTCAAAGGTAATTTCCCCCCCCCTTTTCCTTTTAGGAACATTTCTTGAACTGTCTAATTAAATTTTTTAAAATAAAACACAAACTTTTTCCCCCCAAAAAATTTTCCCCCCCGGAAATCCTTTTTGGGGTTGGGTTTAAAAAAATTTTAAATTTTTTCTTCGCAATCTTTTTAAAAACCTGGGAAATCCTTTATTTTATTTTTAAAAAAGTACCTTTCCCCCCCCCCCAAAACCCCTGGTTCCAATTAACCCCTTTTCCACCTAAAAAACAAATTTAAAGTTTTTAAAACCCCTTTAAAATCCCTCACCCACTTAAATTTGTTTTTCCCTTTCCCGGGGTTTTTTTAGGGGATTAACCCAACTTTCTTTGGCCCTCTTTTTTATATTTTAGCTCCCACGCCCCCCCTTTTTCGCAAAACTTTCTTTCCTCCAATTTAATTTTCCCAACACACCCTCAAAATTCCCACCCCCCCCCATCCCCCCCCCTTTACCCCTTTCCTCCCTTCCCATTGAAACCCTCCGTTCCCCCCTTCCCCCTTGCCGGTTTTCCCCCTTTTCTCTCCATCCCCCCCCCCCTCAACACAATCGCCCACCCCCAAACACAACCCAAAACCCCCTTGCGCCCCTCCTTCCCCTCCCCAAAATAAAAACATACCCTCTACAATTCCACTCTCCCCCTTTCACTTCTTCCCTTCCCCTTTTTCCCTTCGTTCCCCACACCCCCAAACACCTTCACACCCTTTCCCCTCTTTTTTTTTTCCCCCCCCTCCACCACCTCTCCCCCCCCCCCGCCAACCCTTTTCCAAAAAACCCCCCTTTCCTACCTAACTTCCCCTCCTTTCAGTTTTCCCACCCAACCCCATCCCCCCCCCCAAAGTCTTTGCCCCGGCCCCCCGTCTTTTTTCCCCGTTTTCCTTTAACCTCCTTTTTTCGGCAAAACAAAAAAAACCCTGCCCCCTTAAACAAAAAAAAACCACAAATCCCAAAAACCGGCCTTTTCCCAAACCCCAACATTACGGTTCCCCCCCCCCCACCCAATCATTTTTTTAAAAGTTTAAAGTTTTGTGTATTTTTTTTTTTTTTTTAAAAACCCATTTTAATCCCAAAATAACCTTAACCAAATTTTTAAATTTTCCCTATAAAATAATAGTAAAATTTTTTCCCTTTTTTACTAAAGGGGGCCCAACCCATTCTCTTCAAAAAAACTTTTTAAGGTTAAAAAAGAAATTGCCCAATTTTTTTGGGGTCTTTTGGGGGCCCTTCTCACAAAGGGGAAAGCAAAGAAAAAGAAATTGCCCTTTAAAAATTTTTTTTAAAAAAAAGTTTTGCGGGGAAAACCCCCAAAAAAAAATTTAACAAACCCCCCCCTTTTTTTTTTTTCCCCCCTTGGCCCCCTTTTTCCCCTTAAAAAACTCCAAATTTAAAAAAACCCCCCCCAAAAATTTTATTTTTAAATGCCCCCCCTAATGTTTTTCTTTTTTCCAGCCCCTTTCTTTTAAAAAAGTTTTTTGGGTCTCGGCACGTGCGCGCGTGCTTTTGGGTGATATCTTCATTTTAAACGTCTTTTCATTTTAGTGTTTTGAGGGGAAAAAATCAACAAGAAAAAGAAAAGATAACTGAAAAATTCGATTAAGTACTGAATAAAAACCAACTTTAAAATACTACAAAACGAATATCGGCTTTTTAAATTTTAACCCCAAACATTTCCCAAAAGTAAAATGGTTCAGAAGAATCTGATCCATTTACAAACTAGTACAGCAGGTAAAAAGTTTTAAATGTCCAAAAAAAATAACTGCTATTTGAGTCTTTCCCACAAAACAGTTTACTCTTTCACTTTTTTTTCCCTGAAAGCATTTGTTTAAAACCCGTACATGGGAAAAACTTTTTCTAATTTAAAAAACCAAAATATTTTTTTAAAAAAAAGCATTTGAAAATCAATACATTGTTTGTACAGTTTTGCCAGATCTTTATTTTTTTTCTGAAATGCTTCACAAGCATTTGTAGAATTTTTCCCCTCATGCAGAATAAGGAAATTTATTTCCGGAAGATTTTTATCCCCGCCCCATATTTTCAAGGCTGTCACTTTTTCATAAAATATATACCAGTGTGTGAGGGAACCCACGAAGTAACAGTACTACCTCTAAAATCAAAAAGTATCGATGCCTGATTTCAATGATAAGTCTTTTCTTACCCTACAAGTAGATTTTTTAAGCATGTAAACCGATTTCGAATCCAACACACATAAGTTGAAAATGTCTTTTGGAAACAAGAACCATCCAACAATTTAGATTAGTCGCAAATATAAATTTATTTTCCCTTCCTTCACTTTCAAAGGTAACAAAGCCGCCACGCTAAATTATTCAACGGACCTTCAGATGATTTAATATAATTTTGATATTATTTAAAAATTAAAAAAGGGAAAGGTAAACATTATTTTGAAAAAAACCAAATGCTTTAGCATCCCAATGGGGGGCCTTTCCTCCTGGATTGTTTCTTTAATTAATTAAAGAAAAAGGGAAGTTACCAAACTCCTGATGTTCTTGCTCTTTGCGTTGATTCAGACTTTCTGGACTTCATTTTCGGTTTGCATCTTTTTCAACGATTTTTGCCCACATGTAGTGCTTCATAAAAACCTATTCTTTTTGGCCAATTGGGTGGCGTACACCTACCAAGCAAATGCTTTACAATCAAGACTCTGGATTTCTCTAACAATAATTGGCAACTAAAAATACTTCTTGCATAAGACAGTCTTCCTGGAAAACATTGCTTAATCTACATTCTTGCCCCATGCTTTTGAAACTTTTTAAATTCATCCTTAGTTTAGTGGCCAAATTAAATGGATTCCACGTTAAAAAGTAGGGTAAACTAGAATTTCAGCTTTTATTCTAATTTCTCCATTTCAAATTGTAGCATTGGTAACCCTTCTTAAAGGGCGGGGTTTTTCTCAGGGAAAGGAAACCCCAAAAGAAACCACTATTGTCAATTTCTTTGTATACTTTTTAATAATGCCTGCCTAGGGTCCTTTTCTTGTCACCCCCCAAAATAAGTATCGTCAGCATATGCGCAAACAACCAACAAACTAAAAAACCCTCCATAATCAAAAAAATTTTCTGAACCTTGCGGGACCCATTCTGTGTCGTGAAACATTCCCAACTTTGCTTAGCCTGCCACTCAAAGAGTAAACCCGGGCCCAAAATTCAGTTTATAACAACTCCTTCCCCAACATGTCATACCTTATACGAAAAAAGTCCATACATCTCTCACACTTTATCTTGAATTTACAATGATCACTTTACCCTTACGAAAACCTGCCTTTTCACATATTAATTTGCACAATTTCTCGTTTCATTTTTTTTCCCCCTTTCCCTTAAAACATCGGATGGTGTTTTTCTGGTATTTTTTTGGTTAAAAACCCTTTTTTTTATTTGCCATTTTTAATTTTGTATTATTAATTTAAAGTGAGGATAAAATAGAATTCACTTTTTTTTGACAAGTTTCCTTTAAAATTCGAAATGGTAATTTTTTTAAACTTTTAAAGAGGAAAGGGGGTTTTTTAAAGGGGAAAGTAAAGACCACCAAAAAAGTAACCATTTTGTAATTTTTCCTTTGTAACTTTTTGAAAAAAATGTTTCCTCCCTTTTGGGTGTTTTTTTTTCCCCTTTTTTAGAATTCCCCCAGTTTCGTCAGCAAAATATTGGAAAAACAAACCCCTTCCTGTTAAAGATAAAAAACCCCTAGGAAATTTCCCCCAAGAAAATAAAAAAAAGGGGAAAATCTTTTTTTTGGGGGCCCCCCAAAAAGTTTGGTTTTTTAAAAAAACTTTAAAAACTTTTCTTTGTTCTTCAGGGGGTTTTTTTGGGGGAAAAAAATACTTGAAAGGAAAGTTTATTTTAAGAACTCCCTTCATGCCAACAGAAAAATTTAAAAGTCAAAAAATTGGCATTTTCCTTCTTTTCCTCAAAATTGATTTATTTAAACTAGGGAATTTAATATAAACCTGTTTTTCCTAGATGCCTTTTAAGTTTTTTATTTTTGTCCCCCAAATTTGCGGGTCGGGGGTTTATAGGGGTTTTTTTTCCCCCCTGTTGGGGTTGTGCGTGTGTGTGTTGGTGCGTGCGTGCCGTTTTTGTGAGTGTGTAGTGGGTGTGTGGAGCAACATTTGTTTAAGATAACTTAATATTTTGTGGAAGGTTGCATGTTTTAAAAAGATTTGAATGAAGCGCTTGATTTTTGCTTCACAAGATTCAGGAAATATAAATACCAGCATTTTTTCTTTTTTATGATGATGATTATTTTGTAAAAAAACAAAAATTGAACTTTTCTTTCATTCTAAATCATTTATGTAAGGCATTTTTCTCATTTTTCATTTCAGTGGGGTTTTTTTCTTGTTGGGTTTTTATTCTTTTATGGTGGGTTTTTTACCACACACAACATTTTTTCAGGCCCTTTCCCCGATGTTTTTCCCCTTCACCTCCACAGTACACTACCCCTTCACTACCCCCCATTCTCCTTTCATTTTGGGGGAGAGTTTGGCCCACTTGATTCAACATTGCTTCCTTTTTACCTGTTCCCTGACCTAGCGTGTTCAATTGTGTTGGGGAAGTTAGCGTCAAACCCGCTTTCCCCCCCATCCTTCCCCGGCCATGTGTTTGTCCAAAACCCCGGGAAAAATTTGTTTTGTTTGTTTTCTCTTTTTTCTATAGTCAAAATAATACAAAAACCCCAGCTCTGTTTTTGCTGTTACTGGGGTTCAATGAAATTTTTGGCCCTTTTCTTTTGTTTTGACCTGAATGCAAGAATGCATCACCCAAAGGGTCATAGGCGATTCAAAAAAAACCCCCCCCCCCGCCCCCCCCCCCCCCCCCCCCCCCCCCCCTTTTTTTTTTTTTAAAAAAGGGCAAAAACCCCCCCCACCCAAACCCCCCCAAAAACCCCCTTTTTTTTTTCCTTTTTTTTACACACACCCACTTTTCGCTCCCCCCCCCCCCAAAATTTTAATTTCCCCTTTCTTCCCCCCAAACACCCCCCACTCCCCCATCCCCCTTTTTTCGGGGGGCCCCCCTTTTAAACAATTTCCCCTTGACCTTTCCCGGGCCCCACCCGTTTCAATTTTTGGGAAACTAAACCCTGCTTCCACCCTTTCCCCCCTTTGGTTCCCACCTTAAAATTTGGGGTTTTTTTTCCCCCTTTTCTTTAAAACCCCCAAAAACCCCAAACCTTTTTTTTTTTAAAAACCCCAATGGAAAATTTTGGCCCCCTTCGTTTGACCTAAAAAATCACCCCAAGGTCTGGGCGTTCGGAACCTCCACCCCAAAATTTTACCTCCAACCCACCCCCCCTTTTTACCCCACCTTTTTTTTCCTTTCTTTTCCCAAACAAAAAACCCCTTTTAAAACCCTAATCAACTCCCCATTTTTAAATTTTAACTTTTCCCCCCCATTCCCAACAAAATTTACTTTCTTTCTCTAAACAAATCCCCCCAATTCCCGGGGAAATCCCCATTTCACAAATTTTCCCGGAAACCCCCTACAAATCCCTCTTCTTGCCTTCCCCGTTTTCGGGCAACTAAACCCCACGGAAAAATTTCAAAAATTTTCCCAATTTTAGCCGGATTTCTTCTTCGGGTCCTTTTCCCCTTTTTTTTAAAAACTTAACCCGGGCCAAGGGAAATTCTTTCTTTCCCAACAACCCTTCCCCACCCTTTGCCAACCAAACACCGGTCTCGGTTGGGCAAAAGGGGCCCCCTCCCTTCAAAACCAGGGGCTTTCAAATATCGCTCAAAAAAACTAATAAAGATTAACCCCAAATTTTCAGTAAATTGGTAAAAAAAAGGTTTTAAACTTTTGTTTTTTAAAAACCTTTAAACAGTCCTTCCTTTCCCCTTTTCTTTCCCCTTTTCCCAATTTTCCCCCCCCCCCCCCCCCCCCCCCCACTTCCCCCCCCTTTTCCCCTTTCCCCCCCCTTTTTTTTTTTTTTTTCCCCCCCCCCCCCCCTTTTTTTCCCCCCCCAAACCCCCCCCCCCCCCCCCCCCCCCCCCCCCCGGATTTGGGGTTTTAAAAAAAAACCCCCCTTTTAAAAAACAAAAAA
>CM054143.1:597893-617893 GCA_028751875.1 Rapana venosa | reverse complement strand
GGGGGGGAAAAAAGGGGGGGGGGGGGGGGGGGGGGGGGGGGGGGGAAAAGGGGGGGAAAAAAAAAAAAGGAAAGGAAAAACCCCCAAAACTTTTTTAAAATAAAACCCCCCCTCCATCCCGCCCGGGGGAAAACATTTAAAATAAAATTATAGCATTATTGTAAGGGGGAGGGGGGGGGGGGGGGAAAGGGGGGGGGGGAAAGGGGGGGGGAGGGGGGAAAGGAAAAAAAAAAAAGCAAGAAAAAAGGGAACCTTTTTGGGGTGTAATGAAATTTTTTAAAAAAGGAAAGAAAATGGAGAGAGGGAGCGAGAGGAAAAAGAGAGAGGAGGAGAGAGAGAGAGAGAGAGAGAGACAGAGAAAAGGAAAAAAAACCAAAAAAACAAAGCCAGGGGCACGACAGAGACGAGGGAAACAGATAGCAAACAAACAAAAACACACAAACAAACGCCCAACTCAAAAAAAACCCGGAAAAGACAGGGAGGAAAAAAGCTCATTACCGTTATTAAAGCCACGTTGCTCCACACAAAAGAAAACAAAAAAAAAACAAAAACAATAACAACAGATAACAACAGCACAAAAGGTCTCCTGCAAGGTAAACAATAAAAAACCTCGGGAATCCTCAACATGTCCCACATTTCTAACTCTTCAGTCGGGATTGACAAAATTCCACCTCTCCCCTCTAAAAATGCCTCATTTTGTATGTCCTTTCCTAAGTGATAGCCACTGAAATCAGGTCAGTGTCTCATAGGCGAGTTGTTGAACTCTAGAATAGTGTGGTGATCAACTTGTACATGTATTGAGGAACACACGAAGAGAAGGAGGCAAGTAGGATGGTTGACGTGCATTGATGATTTTAAAGGAATTGATGATGCACGTACCAATCTATATATATGTGTGTGTATGTATGTATGTATGTATGCATGTATGTATGTATGTATGTATGTATGTATGTATGTATGTATGTATGTATGTATGTATTTGTGTGTATGTGTGTGTCGTCTTCTCTCTTGTCTCTCTGTCTCTATATATCTACCTACCTACCTACCTACCTATCTATCTATCTATCTATCTATCTATCTATCTATCTATCTATCTGTCTGTCTGTCTGTCTGTCTGTCTGTCTGTCTGTCTGTCTGTCTGTCTGTCCATAGTGCACCCACCCACCCACACCCACACAACTGCACACACGAAGCTAAAACAAACTAAAAAAACCCCAACAACACTGTTTATCACTCATCAATTACAACCAAGTGAACCTCACATTAATTAAAGAAAACAAAACATGATGCTAGAACACAGCTTTCTCAAGGGAACACCAAAAAGTACTGACATCCCCAACACATCAGATAATACGAATCTCTCCAGAGGGATTGAAAACCATCCCCAAAATGACTCGTTACTTTTTTGACAAGCAGCTGTCACTGAAAACAGGCCAATGTCTTTTTGAGGGAAAGTCTGGAACTGTGTGCAACACTGGGCTGGTCGGGCTGCACATCTGCTCACGCATGAATGCAGGTAGGCAGGTAGACAGGCAGACAGGCAGGCAAGCAGGCATGCAAGCACACTCGCAAGCAGGCATCTGCACACGTTTTGTATACATTTTGTACACAATCATGGCCAGAAACATGCTTGCATCCATTTGCGCACTCATACATACGTGCACGCACGCGTACAACCGCACACCGCGCGCGCGCGCGCGCGCGCGTGTGTGTGTGTGTGTGTGTGTGTGTGTGTGCGTGCGTGCGTGCGTGCGTGCGTGCGCGCGCGCGCTAGCTAGCTGTCTGTCTTCTTGATTTATAAATAATTGAACGGCAGTTTGAATGATTCATTTCATTGCTTTTTGACGTTATCTTGTTTGTTAATCGCTTGGCTTATTCATGTTTGTTTCACTTTTCCCACCATGATAACCTGGTGTAAAGAAGCCTCTGGCTTTTCCAATTACCCTCATTAAAATATTCGAGTTCGAGTTCTGTCCACATGTCTGTGTCTGTCTGTTTGTCTTCCCGTTAAGTTTATTTATTTATTTATTTATACAACTTTAAGTCACGACATTTCTCTGCGTGAAATTCGGGCTGCTCTCCCCGGGGAGAGCGTATTGCCACAAGAGCAGCGCCACCTTTTTTTTTTTGGTCTGCAACTGTATTTGTTTCCCCATCAGAGTGGCTTTTTTCCTAAGAATTTTGCCAGGGACAACTCTCTTGTTTCCCTATCAGAGTGGCTTTATTCTAAGAATTTTGCCAGAGACAACTCTCTTGTTGCCGTGGGTTCTTTTACGTGTGCTGAATTTTAAGTTTAAACTTGTAGCTGCACCCATATCACTACATTGCTATTATGCAAATGTACAATGACAAAATCGTCATGTAAACAAGTCGACCTCGCACATGTCTCCCTCGCCTCCCCCCCCCCCCCCCCCATTTCTCTCTCTCTATCTCTTTTCTCTTTGTAGCCCTCTTCATCTCCCTTCTTACCCAATTCCTACATCCATGCTCTCTTTGTGCCTTCAGCTATGGTCTCAAACACTCTGTAACATTTCTTCTTCACTCACGTTATCTCCCTTTCTTCCTCAGTCCTCTACCTCATTAAGCGTTTTTGTCAGCCATTTTTTCACAATCCCCTCTCTCTTCATCTCTCATTTTTTTTCGGTTTCCGTTTTTGTTTTCCTGGGCCCCCGTCCTTTGTTTTTCCTTTGTCTTAAGCACGAGATGCAACTTTTTTTCTTTTGGGGTTCCCTTTTTTCTGCATGTTTTTTTTTGCTCACTCTTCCCACGTTGAAACTACCCTTTTTAAAAAAGATTCTACTGCCCGTAGTTTTACCCCCACTCTTGGGCCCCAAAAAAACCTGAACTTCCCGGTACCTAGTGTTGTTAAAAACCCCGAAAACAGCCAACATAATTATGACAATTCTTTTAAAAAACCTGTGGTTGAAACAGAACCGGGTTCTACACAAATTGATTTAAGAGAGGTTCCCGAAGCTAAGCGATAAAAAATGCTGCGAATACCATCCAAGTGACCAATAGCAGTGCGGGCCTCTTTTATGATGGTTCCAAAGGGGGATGACGTTAAAAACTTGGAAAGGGTGGGGGCTGAATAAAAAAAGGGAATGACGTGATGCAAGATCATTATTGGCATCAAACAAAACCGATGACTTCATGAAAGGGGTGGGTAGATAAAACACAAAACGAAAACAAAACCCCCTAACATCAGCCAGACTCCAAAACGGTAACAAAACAGTAACCAAAGCGAATTAGAGCTCGGACACGAAGGGCACACAATCTTGCCCTTCCCCTTTTGGGTGGGATTGTTTTTTATTTGTTAACCTCCCTCCTCGCTTGGTTAGCACGCAGCAAAACTTGACTGTAAGCTGAAACGGGCTGCAGTAGCTCTGTGTGTGTGTGTGTGTGTTGTGTTGTTGGGTGTGTGTTTTGTGTGTGTGTGTGTGTGAACTTGAAGCTGCAGTAGCTAAGTGTGCGTGTGTGTGTGGTGTGAGAGAGGGGGAGAGAGAGAGAGAGAGAGAGAGAGAGAGAGTGGTGTGTGTGTGTTTTGTTGTGAATGTGTTTTTGTGTGTGAATGGGGTTTGTGAAGGGTGTGTGTGTGTGTGAATGTGTGTGTAAGCGAAGGTGCAGTAGCTCTGTGTGTGTAAGTTTGTTTTCTTGCACAGTCAATGAAACAGACAGTAACAAAGCATGCCACCAGGCCATCTGTTCAGTGAACTAGAAGGGTAGAGGAGAAAGGTGGGAGAGGCTTGTATGTGAGAAACGGTAAACTGAGTTTGGGGGTGAGTAGGTAAGCAGGAAGCAAAGTGTAGGCCAACAAGTGCATCAGCCATCCGGCAGGCAAATCATCATCATCAGACCCGTGACCTTGGCGGTCGTGGGGGAGACATGAAAGACGATGCTGTGGTAAGCCTCCTCCATCCATCTCGGTCCTCGGCTCTGCGCAGTAGTGCCGAGTCATTCATCCTGGTCCATTCTCTGATGTTGTCCATCCATGACTTGTTCTGTCTTCCCCTCCTTCTGCCACCTTCGAGTGTTCCCTGCAGTACTGTTTTGGGCAGAGTGTTGTGGCGGGTGACGTGGCCGAACCATGTCAGCTTTTTCTTCTTGACGATGGTGAGAAGGGGTTCCCTGTGGACCTGCCAGCTGTGTTATTTGACTCTTGACAAATTCATTGGTCTTTCGTTCTCTCCAAGATATGCCCAGTAGTTTTCTATGGCATTTTGTTTCGAATGACTGGATTCGCTTTGCTGTTTCAGCAGTCAATGTCCGGGTTTTTCACTTCCGTACAGCAGGATTGACTGAATTAGGGCTTTGTAGCTTTAGTTTGATTGGGAAACTGATCTCTTTAACTTTTCCATATGGTGTGAGTTTTGTCATGGAAGATGGTTGCCATGCTATTCTGACTTTGATTTTCTGTCGTCGTTTCGCCCGTCCTTTGTGAGTGTACGCCGAGGTATTTAAAAGCATCTACCTTCCTTTCCAGTTGTTGGCCGTTCATGAAAATTTTTAGCGGTGGCTTTGCTCGTGCTGTTCACAAGTACTTTACTTTTCCCCCCCCCGACCCTCACCCTCCATCCCATATGCTCCAGCTCTGTTCTCAAGTCTGGTCGTAAGATCTTGCAGCTCTGTTTTTACTTCCGCCCATGAGGTCAATGTCATGGGCAAACCGTAAGTTTGTTGAGGGGCCTGGCCGCCAAGGGAGATGGTGAGTGGAAGTCATGGAGGGTCTCTCTCAGATGTTTTCCAAGAACAGATTAAAACAGGACTGGAGATAACGGGCATCCTTTTGTCGGCCCCCAACTGTGGTTTTGAAGTAGTCCCCGACCTGATTGTTCAAAAAGGACTGCACTGCTTGCAGTGTTGTATAGTGCTTGGTGGGTTGCACTAGTCCTTCTTCAATGCCAAAACATTCTGGGGACCTGCCACAGGCCTTCGTGCCAAAACTCTGTCAAAAGCCTTCTTGAATCGATGAAGTTGTGGAACAGGTCTCTCTGATGTTGGAGTTTTTTTTTCCATCATGATGTGGCAGTTAAAAAATCTGTTCGATTGTGCTCCTGCCTGCCCTGAACCCAGCTTTTTTCCTTTCTGCAAGGTGTTTCTTCTGCCTCCTTTTCTTGAGTCGATTCAAAATAACTTTGAGCATGATCTTGCTGGCGTGGCTGATGAGGCTGATTGTTCTTAGTTTTGGCATTGGGGTAAATTTTCCCCTTCTTGGGCAGGGGTATGATGAGTGATTGTGTCCATTCTGTTGGCCACTGTTTTGTCTCCCAAATCTTCTGACAGATAGCTGTAACATATGTGATGACTGTTTCGCCACCATGCTTGAGCAGCTCTGCTGGTATATTGTCTGCTCCTGGGGACTTTCCTACTGGGAAGCTGCGGATGGCTTCTTCCACTTCTTCCTCAGTATAGGTAATGGCGAGGGTGCTCTTGATGTTGCTGCTTTCTCTTCTATTATGCTCTTGTCAGGTTGTTATTGGGGAGTTGTACAGTTCTTGACAATATTCAGACCACCGTTCAATGCAGCTGAGCTTTCTGTGAGGAGGTTTCCGGAGCGCTGTCTTCCCAAAGACTGTTTATTTGGTTTTGAAGTGGGTTTTTTGAGTTTCTTCAGGGGGGCGTATGCCTTTTTACTGTTGCCCCTTTCATGTTTTTTTCGATTTTCATCACATTGATCACTGATCCACTTCTCTCTGGCCTTTAACATTGACTTCTTCACGAATTGTTGGCCTCCCGGTATTCTTTGGGTTGGAAAACCTGGTTGGTTTCAGTGCTCTTCTTGTATCGCAGAGGTCCAAGATGTCATTGGGAGTCCATTTGGGTGGGGTTTTATTCCTCTGACGACCGAGTAACCTCCTCTGCTTTTTTTTCTCGGACCCGCCTCATTGAAGTTGTTGGTGAGGTCATTGATGTCATTGTCCAGGAGGGTTAATGCCGCAAAACGTCCGCCAAGCTTAGATTGAAAAACCTCCTCGACATCTGGATCTTTTCAGTTTGTCCACGTCAAATTTGATACGTGGGGTTTGCAGGCTGTTTTTTTTCTTCAGCTTCATTTTGAATACCAGCAGCACAAGGTCGTGGTCGTGCCTATGTCAGCCCAGGGTATGTTCTTGTTCTGGCTCTGTTGATGCTGGATTTGAAGCGCCGTGGTGTTAAGATAAAATCTATTTGGTTATGGATCTTGCCGTTTGGCGCATGCCAGGTTGTCCTCCTTGACTGCTTGTGGGGATAGAGGGGATTGGCAAAAGGTAAGTCTGTGGGTGCAGGCAAACTCCAGCAGACGTAGTCCCCTGTCGTTGGTCCCCCCCAGTTCCCAAACTGACCAACTGTTCCCCGGCCCATTGGTTGTAAGAGTCAGGACCTACTTTGGCGTTAAAAAATCCCCTTGGGGAAAAGATGATGTCCTTCTTGGGTATTTTCTTAATGGTCACTTTAAGATCTTCATAAAATTCTTCTACTTCTTCATCTGTTTGGTCCCGATGATTGGGGCATAGATTTTTTAGATGGTGATGTTCTTGGCTTGGCCGACACCCGGATGCTGATAATCCTGCTGGAAGCCGGTGTACAGCTGATAATGCACCCCACTACTTCCTTTCTGACAATAAATGCCACTCCATGTTGGTGATGTTTCTCTTGGCCACTGTACCAGATCTTCAGGGTCAGGTCAGTCAGAGAAGTTCTCTGCTACTGCTACTGGTATCCATGTAACCCAGTACAACCTGTCGCATGTGGGGGAGGAAACCCCAATAGAAAAAACCCAAAACATATGGAGACTTGGAGAGGAGATTGGCGCCACCAAGGAATATCCTAAGCCCACAGAAAAAACATGAAAAAACAAATGCAAAAAAGCCGAAATGATACCGGATCGGTCGAGGCCCGGGGTTACCAACGACCGCGCTTTCCATTGATCAACACCAGGGTGGAAGTGACAATCAGCTACTGGAGTTAAAACATTACTTAAGCTCCCTAGAGAACAAATCACCATTGGATACATGGGAAAGTCCGTACACTCTACCAGTGCGGAAAAATCAAAGAACTAGAGTATGAGCTTAGCCGATATAAATGGGACATTATTGGACTAGGAGAAGTGAGATGGACAGGATTTGGTGGACATTGACTAAAGAAGGCAGGCAAATGCAAAAAGAAAAAAACTAAAAATTTAAATTTTGGGGCCCCCCCAAAAATATTTTTAAATTTTTTTTGGGTTTTTTGGGGGATAATGGCTTTTTAAAAATTTTAAATCCAAGAGAGAGAGAGGGGAGAGAGAGAGAAAAAGAGAGAGAGAGAGGGGAGAGAAAAAGAGGGGGGAAGAGAGAGATTGAGAGAGAGAGGGGAAAATTTTTTTAAAATACAAAATTATCAGATTTTCACACCCAAAATAAAATTCCCCGCGAAGTGAACAAATGTATCAATGGACGGGCCAGTCTTCTCCCAGCAAAAGTTAGGGGTTATCCCAAACAAAAAATAAAAATTCAAACCAAAAAAAAACCCACTTTTAAACCCCAAATCATTTTTTGTCCTTTTTCCCAAAGGGGGAAAAAACCCAGGAAAAGCAAAGGGGCCCCACCCCCCC
The DNA here is from genome assembly GCA_028751875.1 of Rapana venosa. Classification (NCBI taxonomy): domain Eukaryota; kingdom Metazoa; phylum Mollusca; class Gastropoda; order Neogastropoda; family Muricidae; genus Rapana; species Rapana venosa. Next base: position 610,323 of record CM054143.1, on the reverse strand, counting down.
GCAACAAAAAACAAAAAGTAAAAAAGGGTCGCCCCCTTTCCCTTTAAAAAAAAAAAAACCCGGAATTTATAAAATAATATATATATTAAAAATTTGAAAAAAAAAAAAAAGGGGAAAAAAAAAAAAACCCCCACCCTTCTCTTTTTCCCTTAAAAAAGAAAGAAATATCAAAAACAACTTTGGGAAATACACCACCCTCCTCCCCCCCTTTTTCAAAAAACCCCCCCCCAACCCCCCCCCCAGAAATTTATAAAACAAAATTTTGGGACCCCCCCCTTCCCCTTTACAAAAAAATTTTTTTTTGTTTTTCCTGATGGAGAAGGAACATAATTACCTTTTCTTTCAAGCCAAACAAAGCCTTTCTTCTTAGGTTTGCCCCTTTTCCCAGGCCGGCTAGTTTTACCCAAAAGGCCCTAATTGAAAAATCCCCCTAAACCCTTTCCCCCAAGGGCTTAGTTCAAGCGGGGAAATTTAAAAAAAGAAACAGATGGAAAAAAAGTTTTTTTTCTCCCTGGCAGTTCTTTGTAGATTTGCATAGATCTATTTTTTGGGTTTGCGTTTTTCCCCTTAAATTTGGGGGAAAATTTTTTTGACCCAGAATACAAAAAAAAAAAAAAAAGGTGTTCAAATTTTTAGATATTGTTCCGCCAAAGGGGCCCTGTGTTTACAGTTCATCAAAGAGGGCCACTGCATAAAAATGAAAATAAAACCTTAAAATAACTTTTTAAAACCAAAAAGGGGCAAACAACCCAGTTTTTTAAACCAATTTTTTACAATCACAGGGCCCGCGCGCCCCGCGCACAAAAACCCCACCCCCACATACACACACACACACATACAAACACCAAACACACACAACACACACAAAAAACCCCAAAACACCCCCAAACTCACACACGACACACACACACCCCGGAACGAACGTCACAGAATGGAAAGGGGGTTTCCCCGGGGGGGCAAGGTTTTAAATGGTTTAAAGCTACCAGCATGGAAAGGGGGAAAATCTCTGTATACCAAATTTTGGGCCCCAGGGGGCTGCCCAAAAATGGGCTGAAGGTCACTTTGTTTACTGCAAGGCCCACTGGGAGACGGGCCCTTCATCTCAGGGGTTTTGCTGAGGGCAAGCCAGGGGGAAACTGTATCCCTGTGGGGAGTTTAAAAACTGAAAAAACCTTTTTTAAAAACCGCCTGCCCTTTTCCAATGAATTTTAACCCACCCCTGTACCCCATTTTTGCGGCTTAAACCCAATTTTTTAAATTTTCCAAATTTTCCCTTTTAAACCCTATCTGTTGTTGGATACAAAAACGGGGCCGGGAAAAAGAGAACGGGGTTAAAGAAAAAAGAATCTCGAAAAATGGGAATACGGCTCCCTGCATTGTGGGCAAAAACTTTTCGCACTTCCCAAGAACCTCCCCTTTGGGGGCGAACCTAGGGCCTATCGGGGAAAATTAAAGAAAACCCTAAACTCCCTTTTCAAGGCGTAAAAATTAAAAATTGCATGACAGAAAGGGTGGAAAGAAACTTTAAAATACTCACGAAAACAAAAACTTGCAACCATTCATGAACTACACATACGGGCCCTTTCCCCAGCACACTTGTAAAACCTAAAAACTTTTTCGAAAAGTAAAACTTTTTTTTTACACAAAACCTTTTCCTCTGTATTGACATAAAGTATTTTTGGGGAAAACAGTTAAAAACCACCAAACAAACAAAAACAAACCCAAAACACCCCAAAAACCCCGGGGAAATTTTGTCCTAATGGCAAACCAATGCGGGATAGTGGACTCCCTTAATGCCATCACAACACCCCAAAATTAACCCCATGCGAGAGGTGGGAAATGCACGTGTGTGACGTATTTAAACCAGATTTACGCCCCTCAACCCGCCAGAGCTTTACTTTAATTTTTTTCTGAAGTATTTTTCGGGGGTAGGGGGTAAAGTTTTGGGAGTAGGCGAGAAAGCATTCGAGAAAGCAGGTGGGAAAATTTCCCACTGAATAATTGATAAAAAATATCAACCCAATCAAAACTGCCTTTTTCCAAAAAAGGAAAAAATTATTTTTTAAAAAATAAATAAGAAAAAAAGTTTTTTTTTTAAAGTTTTGCAGAACAGGGGGAAGAGCCTATTTTTTTTGTTTAAATCTTGTTTTGCCTCTTTTTTTGCTTAAAAGATATTGGTAAAGGGTGACCAAAGTAATTTTAAAATATATAGTTTTTTCACATTTATAAAAAAAGTATGTGTTTTTAGAAAAATTTTTTCAACCAGTTTAATTTATAATATTTTGACGAAAAAAACTTTATTCCATTTTTATTTTGGAAAAAATTTTTTAAAGATCTAAAAAAAAAAACCGGGCCCGGGAAAAATACAACTCAACATCCCCAAACCTGGCATTTTTTCTTCCTAAAAAACGCAACATGATGCAAATTTTGGTCTTTTTTAATGCCATCATAAAGTGCAGGAAAATTCCATTTTGACCTGTTTGGCGCACCTGTATAAATTTTGTTTTCCAAGCAGTGCACTTTAAAATTTTTTTGTCAAAGCTTAAAACCCAACTTTTTGCTCGGGATGGGCCCTTTGGGAAATTTGGCACTGGCGCATTTGGGGGGAAAGAGGGAAGGGGAAGATTTGAGAAAAAGGGGAAGGGAGGGGGAAAAGGGGTGGGGGGGAACCGGGAGGGGCTTCAAGAAATTAAATTGTCTACCTCACTCCAAAAAAAAAAAAAAAGAAAAAAAAGACCCGGGAAACACTTTAGAAAAAAAAACCCCAAACTGCTGGTTTTGAAATTTTATTAAAAAAAAAGAGTAGAAAACACTAGTTTATTTTTTTTCGAAAGGTACAAAAAGGGCGTTTTTTGGTTTTTAAAAAAAAAAAGATGCTTTGGTGACCTAGTAAATTTGTAGCGTATAAAAGTTTGGGTTATGAGAAAGCCCCAAGGGGTATGGTTTGGTGATCCCCCCCCTTTTTAAATAAAATCCCCAACCAAAGGACTGGTCGGGCTCATTGCTAGTCCCCCAAAAGTATGATGTACTGAGATCCCAAAGCTGCACATGTGTAATGCACACTCCAGAAAATTTGCTCATTAACCTGTCAGAGTTTCTCCCCCCTTTGGGACCTTTGCTTGAGGACCCATTAGGGATAACACCTGATACTTTAAATTTTTTGGGAGGGGGGAAAGGGAAGTTTTGGGGGAAAAGGGGTGGGCAGGGGGGGAGGGGGCTTTTAAATCGGGTTGCCATTTGGGTGAGGATAAAAATCAAGAAACGGAGAGGAAAATTTCCTGCATTCAAAGCTTGGATACAAAATCAATTTTTTCGTTTGTTGGGGTTTTTTTTTTTTCCGGGAAAAATAATTGATTTTTTGGGAAAACATAAAAAGCTTTAAAATAAAAAGGGCCCGTAAACAAAGGCACATAAGCTAAATTTTCTTTGAATAAAAATATATTTTTGCTTTTATCAAACGGGCAAATTTTCCCATAATGATATTAAATAGAGAAATGTATAAAAACTTTTTTAAAACCGCCCTTAAGGGATTATTTTTTTCTTTGATAAAAACACTACAAAAAAATTTATTTTCCTTTTGGGGGAAAGGGCCCGGGTTTGTCTTCGTGAAAAAACCCTTTTTATGATAATATGGGCTTTAATTTAAAAAAAACGGATTTCTTTTGTTTTTTTGGGGTAGTGGGGGGTTGGGGTTTTTTACCCTTTACCTACTATTTTGATGAATTGTCCAACAGACTTAGTTGGAATTAAATTTTCGACTTTTTGGGAAAGCCTGGCTATTTGTTTTTTATTTATTTTTTTATTTACTTTTTTTATTCCGAGAAATTTTGTTAATGGGCACTCATGTTACTGTTAATTTTTTGTGTAAATTTCTTCCTCTGTGTTTTTTTTTTTATTTTTTTTTCAGGGACCCCTTTGGGGGCTTTTTGTCCCCCAATCCTTTTTTTCTTTTTTTTTAAACGCCTGTTTTTTTTCTGGGACTTTTAAACATCCGGGGGGGGGGGGGTGTGTGTGTTTTGTGTGTGGGGTGTGGTGTGTGGGGTGTGTGTGGGGTTTTGGTGGGTGGTGGGGTGTGTGTTTGTGTGTGGGGGTGTGTGTGGTGGTTGTTTTGGGGGTGTGGTGTGTTGTGGGTGTGTGGGGGGTGTGCGCGCGCCCCGTGGCTGGGAGTATTTTGTTGTGTGTGTGTGGGTGTGTGGGGTGTTTTAAAAAATTTTGCCAGAGGAAAACTTTTTTTTGCGGTTTGGGATTTTTGAGAACAAACAATCAAAAAATTGAAATTTTTTATTTTATTCCCAAAAATCATATAGGGCCCGGTTCCCGGGGTTTCCAAAAGCATTATCCGAACTTTTCTGTCTCGTTTTTTTTCCTTTTTTTTTAAAAGGGACCACTGTTTTGAATATTCCGACAGGACAAAAATTTTTGGCTGTTTAAAAATTTTTTTTTTTATCATAACGTCCTCAAATTTTTCCGGGGGTGTAAAACTGCAGGGTTTTCTTTTAATTTGAATAAACCCGGGGATTCCCAAAAAAACCAAACTGGCTTTGTGAACCCTGAAGCGTAAGAATCAGACACCTGGGGGGTTTAAACCCGGTGGGTAATGGCTTCAGTTTTGGGGTGTTTTTGGGGTGTGTGTGTGTGTTGTTGTGTGTGTGAGGGGTGTGTGTGCGCGCCCCCCGGGGGTGAGAGTGTGAAATTTTTGTAAAAAGTCTGTGGGGGGTGTGTGTGGGGGTGTGCGTGCGTGCGTGAGTCGTGGGATTTTATGTGGTGCTTGGTGTGTATTGTGTGTGGGGGTTTTTTGCGTATTTTGTGTGTGTGTTGCGCGCGCATGCGTGCGCCCGGGGCGCACCCCATGCGCGTGTATCAAAAAAGAAAAAATTTTGAGTTTTTTTTTTGGTTTTTTTTCCAAACAAACATTTCTTTAAAAAAAAAAAAAAGAAAATGGGACACCTACTTTTCCCTACCAGTCCTTTTTATCCTTTGTTTCCCTTTTTTTTTCCCCGTTCGCTCGTTTTGTTCGTAACGTGTTTTTTTGTTTGTTGTAGTTGCCATGTCTTTGAGGGCAAACACCCAATCCACCCTTTGGTTTTGGCCCCCCCGGGGAAAGGGGGTTTTAAAAGAAAGGCACATGCATCATTAAAAAATCTAGCTTTTACCTGGCTGTCCCGTCCAAAAAAAATCTCTGGATGTCGAACCAAAAATTACCCAGTCCTCTCTCTTTTTTTCCTTTGGGCACAGGCCTTTTTTTTTTTTAAGCTTCTCAACCTCCCTCTTTTTTTGGGCTCTGTCGTCCCCGTCTGATCCCTCCCCCCCCCCCCCTCCCCTAAACCTCTTCCTGCCCCACTTTACCCCCCCCACCCCCCCTCCCTTTTCTGCTTCCCCCCCTTGCAAATTTGATAAACATTATTTTTTTATTATGTTCTTACTTTAAAAAAGTTTTTTTTGGTTTAAAAATTTAATATTGCTTTCCATCGTTTCCCCTCTGTCAATCAAGTTTCCCTTTTTTTTTTTTCGCCTCTACAAAGGCCGGATAAAACCCTTTCAGCGAAATCATAAAATTTCTTCCTTTTTTCTTCTTCCCTCCCTTTTCCCCAAACGCTTTTGGGGCCGCGGGAAAACGGGGGGCAATAACCTCGTCAGGGGGCCCTTTGGGCCAAAAGTTTACAGCACCGAGGGAAAAAAGCACAAACCAACAGTAAAGGACAGAGTGATGGGGAACAAAAAAAAACTGTGATTATCACAGCCTCGAAAAAAAGAAGAATGCCCAAAAAAGAAGGGAAAAAGAAGAAGAAGTATGGGAAAGAAAAAAAGAAGAAAAGAACGCAAAAAAATGCAAAAAAAAAAGGGAAAAAAAAAAAAAAGAAGAAAGAAGAAGAAGTAGAAGAATTTCAGAAAGAATGCAAAAAAAGAAGAATGCAAAGAAGAAGAAAAAAAGCAAAAGAAGAAGAAAAAAAGCAAAGAAAAGAAAGAAGAAAAAAAAATGGGAAGGAATAAATGTTTAAAAAGAAGAATGCAAAAAAGAAAATTTCGAAAAAAGAAAGGGAAAGCGAAAAGAAGAAAAAGCAAAGAAGAAAATTTCGGAAAGAAGAAGAATGCAAAGAAGAAAAAGAAAGGGAAAAAAAAAGGGGAAATTTCAAAAGAAAAAGAAAAGCAAAGAAATGCCCCAAACCAAAAAAAAAGAAGAAGGGAAAAAGAAAAGGAAAGGGGAAGAAGAAGGAAAAGAAAAAAAAAGGGAAAAAGAATTGCAAAGAAGAAAATGCAAAGAAGAAAATTGCAAAGAAGAAGAAAAAAGAACCCAAGGGAAAATGCAAAGAAGAAAGAAAGAATAAAATGCCCAAAAAACTGCGAAAAAAATTGCCCCAAGAAAAAAGAATTGCAAAAAAAGAAAGGGAAATTAAAAAAGAAGGGGAAAGCAAAGAATCCCCAAAAAAGAAGAAAATTAAGAGCAAAGAAGAAGAAGATTTTTGAAGGAGAAAGGGAAAGGGGAAGAAGAAGGAAAAGGGGAATGGGAAAGAAAAGGGAAATTTCAAAGAAAAAAAATCCAAAGAAAATTGGCCAAAAAAGAAAATTTCCCAAAAGGGGAATAATGCAAAGAAGAATTACAAAAAGAAAAATCAAAAAATGCAACGGGGGAAGAAGAAGGGAAAATTTTGGCGATGTCTTTGGAAAAAAAATTTTGGTTAAATTAAAAAACCCCGGGAAAAAGTGTAAGTAAAAAAGGGAAAAAAAAAAACACTGGGGAAAAAAAAAATTAAAAGGGGTTTACCTGGGCCCCGACCTGTTCCTAAAAGGGGCAAAAAAATTTTAAACAAATATTTCAAGTTTAAAAATATTAAGTTAAAAAAAAGTTTAAAGCAAAAAAAAAAAACAACCCAAAAACAACCCAAAAACAACAACAAAAAACCCAACCCCAAAACCCCCGCAATTTTTTTTCTTAAATGCCAAGAGAATAAAAGGATAAAAAAAAGAAAAGGGAAAAGGGGGAAAAAAAAAAACCAAAGGGAAGGGGGGGTGAATTTTTAACTCTGACACCCGGACTTTGAAAAGAAAAAACCGGAAAGAAAAAAAGGGAAAATGGGAAACCAGAGGAAAAACAAGCAAAAGAACAATGCGAAAAAAATAAACCCAAAAAGAAATACAAGCACACAGGAAAAACCCAACAGGAGCAGAAAGCAATACTTATTCGGGTTGGGCAATAATTTTCCCCTGCTTTTGAAAGAACTAACACCTAAAAACCAAAAACACAAAATCTGGGGAAATTTTAAAGCTTTGAACAAACCCCCTTGATTTGCGGCAAAAAAGGCGAAAAAGGGTAACGATAACAGAACCAAACCCGAAAAACAAGGGCCCTAAACTTTTTTCTTTTTTTCGTGGCGGGCCGAAAAAGCTCAATAAAAACAACTCCAAAGGGGGCCCGGGCAAATGCTTTCCATGGCCTTTAAGGCCCTCCAGGGGTCCGAATGGGGGGGGTTTCCCCCATCGGCAGGTCATAGGCCAATAACGGCCCTCAGGTTTTTGTGGGCTGGGCAGGTCTGGGAGGAAGTGTTTCCACTGTCATGGGAGAAAAACGCCACAGGGGCAAAGCCCCCAAATCACCAACGTGGAAAAATTAGTAAACATGTGGAATTCTGGGGTCTAAGACAAAATAGAAAGGTTTAAAAATGGATAAAAAAAAATATCTCGGAAAAATTTTTTTTGTCTTATTCAAGAGGGTTTTTATTTTTTTGGGGTCAAGATTGTATAGTCTTTTTTTTGGACAATTAAAACTTGTATCTGATGAACACTTTCCCTTCCAACTACTGTGTGTTTTTAAAAATTTTTTCAAAAGAGAGTGTCTTTTTCCCTATTAGGGGACCGTTTTTCCCCACACACAGCGTGGGATCAATAAATTCGAAGGTAGCTTTTGGGAAAACCCCACAACCCATTTTTTCAAGGGGAAACTAACGACAATCAATTAATAAACAATCAATCGGGTTGCTTCTAAACGAAACAAAAACAAAATTTAGCCAATCAAAAAGTTGGGGAAAGGGCCGTTTTAATTTAATTTAAAAAAAAACATAAATCAAGGGGGTCATTGAACCAAAATATTATCTGTCTATCTATCTATCTATCTATCTACTATCTATCTAACTTTTCTAAACATCTATCTTTTCTATCTTTTCCCATCTATCTATTTTAAACTATCTACTATCTTAAACCCATCTTAACTATTATCCTATCAACAAACTACCCTTTTTTTATCTATCCCATTTGTCTGTCCCTTTTTTTGGGCGGGCTGCCCCCCTACCTGGGCTTCTGTCTGTCGTTTTGTCTAACTATCCTAACTATCTGTCTTTTCTGTTCTTTTCGTTCCCGTCCCGTTTGTTTCCTTTTTTTCGTTCGGGGGGGGGTTTTTCCTTGTCTGGGCTGGTGCTCTACAAATCCTTTACTCTTTATACTTCTTTTTAGAAAACAACAATAAATCTTTTAAAAAAAAACCCTCCTTTTTCAAGCTGAATGGGAAAATTTAATTAAAAGACGGGCAACGATAAACCAAAAACCCAACCCCAAGAACAAAAAAGGAAAAAACCCCCAAAAGATTTAAAAAAAAAAAACCTCTTAAAAGGAAAGATTTTTCTGTTGGGAAAATTGGCCTTCCCTTTGTTTTTTCTAACAATTTAAAAATAATGTTGTTGTCTTTTTTTTTTTCCTTTACTTTCCCCCGTTTGGGATTTTAAATTTTATTTTCAAATTTAAACATCATATAATTTGATTACTTCTTTTTTTTGTTTCCAAAATTTGAAAGGCCCAAAACCGACTTTAAAAATAATTTTTATTCTATATTCATAAGGGCCTAAAAAATGGTTTTTAAAATACAAGAAATTCCTACATATATAGGGTTTTCGTATATAGGCCCCACAAACGCCCGGGCGCACCCCCAAAAATTTCGCAAAAACCACGAAACCACATAGGGCACGCAGAGACCCTTTACACATACAAAATTCATACGTTCAAAATTGGGAAGAGAGAAAAGGGGAGGAGAGAAGAGAGAGAAAAGAGAGAGAGAAAAAGAGAGAGAGAGAGAGAGAGAGATAAGGGAGAGAGAAAGAGGGAAGAGGGAGAGAGAGGGGGGGGGAGAACTTGAAAAAAAAATTTGTTTTCCAAAAGGTTTGCCCATAGACAGCACACACCCCCCCCCCCAAGGAAAACAAACAGCACAAACTTTTGGCCCCTTTTTCCCAAAAAACCTGATCAGCACACACAAAACCCCAAAACACAAAAAGACACAAAACACACACACAAAAACACACACACACAAAAAAAAAAAAAAACACACACCCAAAACACACACACAACAAACCCAAAACACAGCAAAACAACGCCCCACACACACACACACACACACACACACACCACACAAACCCCAAAAAGGCAAGCCCACAAGCAAACCCTTTTGAGGACTTTATCCAATCAGCGGGCCCCCTCCCCAGGGAAAACGGAACCGGAAGAGGGGCAACCGCGCGGAAAAGTAGCATCCTTTTGGGTTCCCCACAGAGTGAAAAATGTAGTGGTTTTTGTAGATGTGGTGCTTGGCCCAATTGCATTATCCCTCTTGGGGGATGCAGTAGTAGTATCCTCCCAAACCCTACTCGAGTCACCTTAAAGAATCAAAGGGTAATATGTCTCTTTTTTGACTTGAAGGAAAAATGACCCCAACTTTTGTTAGAAAGTTTTTTTTCCCAAAGGATGGGTTTTTTGGGGTTTTTTTTGAATAATTTTTGCTCTAATACCCCTTTTTCTTGCTTTCTTCTGCCCTTTTTAAAACCATTTTCCCTTTTTTTTTGTTAATTTAAAACCCGGGCCCCTTTTTTTCAACCAAAGGGCCCCAAATTGCCCCAGTTCTGCGAAGAAAACCTTTTGGGGAACAAGAATTTTTAAAGACTGTCAGGGGTTTTGTTGACACAAAACATCCTTTACACGTGTGAACATCCCGTGGGCTTGGTCTGAACGACTCAACATTTAAACCCTTTAAAACGGTTTTTTTTTTTTGGGCTGGACAAGTGAAAATTGAAAACCCTAAATTTTAGGCATTGGAGGAAAATTGAGGGGTAGGGGCCCCCCCTCATGGGGGTTCCCGAAATGAAGCTAATTTTGCACCCGGGAAAACCACTAACATGACCCCAAACAGGCTAACCCCGGTTTGGGGTCCCCCATGGGGGCCCTAACGCTGAAAACCACTATAGACTTCTGAACCGGGGGGTATAAATGAGGAGCTTAAGTAGGGGTGAATGGAGAGATCATAACGGTTTTTTTGTGGGGGGAGGGGTGGGGGGGGGATTTCTGCAGGACAGGAAAAGTCAAAACATAAAAGGGACAACCCCCCCCCCCCCCCCCCCTGCAAAGAAAAAACAGAAAAGAAAAAAAAAAGTTTTGGGCTCCCGTCATCATCTGCGAAAAATGTGATTCACTACATGTTTCCAACAACAATAATTTTTTGGGCCCGAAATTTAGGGTTTTTCTTTTTCCAGGGAAGCCCCTCACTTAAACGCAACCCAATCCATCTTTATTTCTGTCTCTTGTTTTGGATTATTTTCTATTTCCCCATTGAAACTGGTTTCATTTACAATTTTTTTTCCTTTGGGGAAAATCCCCGTGCTTTACAAATTCTTTTAGGGAAATCTTATTGCACGCGGGGCCCCCTTTTCGTTTTGAACTGAGAACTTTAACTCAACCATGCTACAACGTTCAGGGGTGCGGGATGGAATCTTCTAGCTTTAAACCCCTTAGAGCCTTGGGGGCTTCTATGGGCCAAAAAATAAGTTTTTGCAACAATAAACCAGGTTTAAAAAACAAAAAATGACTTCTAGTCCCAATCACATTTTCAAAAAAATTTTGTTAAAAAACATCAGAGACAAACCAAAGGCAGAAGCAGCAGCAGTTGGGGCCCCCTCAAACGGTTTTTTCCCCCAAAAAAACCAACCCCCACCCCCAAACCAAAACAAGGGAAAAAGACAACCCTACAAAAACAAAAATCAAACCACAAAAAAAAAGAACCTAAAATAAAAGGAGGAACGACCAAAATGATTTGCCCCCTCCAATCTTACCAAAATTTTTTGGGCAAAAAAAAAAAATCCCTTAAAACATAACACCCCTTTCGCTCCAAAACTTTTGGAAAAAAAATTCCCCCGGAAAAAATAAAGGGGAATTTTTGGGTTTTAAAGGTTTCTTAAAAAATGAAATTTAAATTGCGGGGGCTCAAAAAGGGCCCGGGAAAACACCAAAACCCCCTTTAGAATCCCCCCCCCCCCCCAGAACACATTAATCCCCTTCCGGAAGGCTTAGTTAATTAAACAAAAAGTGAAAAAGCCCAAAAAAAACCCCAAAAAAAAAAATTTCCTTTTTTTTTAAAAAACCCGGAGGGGGGAACCATCAAAAAAAAAAACAAAAAAACAAACAAACAACCCCAAATCTGCAGACACCATATTGTGTGAGACATAGTCCCCAAGGTCAATCCAGCTACCTTGATGGTGGGAAAACGGTAAAATAATTATAACACAATTCACCACTGGTGACCTGGGAGCTCTATGGAAATGGTGAACGCTATTGTAGACACATCCTGATTTTGTCAGACCTATAGTATTTGTTGCATTGTGCAAACCCCTCCATTCTTAATCACACTTATGGACAGTCATTTTCCCCTCTGCCTGTTTTTGGGTTTTTTGTCACCCCGACACAACACAGACACATGAAAGAAGTAACATAAATCCCCCAAAAAAAGTGTGTGTGTGAGAAAAGAGAGAGAGAGGAGAGGAGAGAGAGAGAGGAGAGAGAGAGAGAGGCTGACAGACAAGCAAGAAAATGAAAGAGCGAGAGAGAGAGAGAGAGAGAGAAGAGAGAGAGGAAGAGAGACGACAGACGACGGGCAGACAGACAACAGACGACAAAAAGACAACAACAAAGACCAGAACCTGAAAAAAAACACCCCCGAAATTCAAAGCCCAAAACACCTCCAACCGGAAACTTTTAAAACAAAACATTAACGCATTTGCTCTCAAACACGAAAAACCCAAGACAACACTGAATGATTCTTGAAATGGTTACCCCAAACCACGTGAAGCCCAAAGTCTTATGAAAACTTAACCTGGGGCAAAAAGGGCATCACAAGTGAATGCAGCAGCAGAGCAGCGTCCCCTTTGATCCCATAGGCGTGCAGGTGACCCGAGGGCCAGGGGTGTGTAAAAAGGGGGGGGGGAGGGGGGGCAGGGAATTGCTGACCTTTCCTGATGTTGTCGGACACCAGCTAAAATGTGATGCTGACAAAGAAGGGCCCCTTTCTGCCTGAGAGGCACATTAGCCATGTCAGGGAGTCAGAGATGGTCAATAGCGATAAATTGTTTTCTTGGTTTTTGAGTTTAAACAAGGCCTAACAAAGCTAGTCCCCTTTTTCAAAAAC
>CM054143.1:579541-597393 GCA_028751875.1 Rapana venosa | reverse complement strand
CTCCCAGGGAGGCCAGAAGAAACCTTCAAGACACTCTGAAAGTCTCACTTGAATCCCTTTTCAACATTGAGATAAACCCCCCGGAGCAGGTAGAAATGGAGAGGTCCAGGGCGGCAGCGTACGCAGGGCCCAAAGGGCCCACGAAGCAAACAGATATGCGCAGCGAGCAACGCAGGCGAGACGGGAAAAGATAGAGCCTCCAAGCTCCAAAAAACCACTAAACCCTGCCAAACTGCTCAAAAAAAATTTTTCAAGCGCGATTGGCCAAATAAGCCTTTTCGCACCCACAAAAGGACCCTCCCCCAAAAAATGGGTCATCACAATCCTGATGGACAAGAAGAAAAAGAGTGTGTTGTGTGTGTGTGGTGTTGTGTGTGTGTGGTGTGTTTTGTGTGTGGTGTGTGTTTTGTGTTGTGTTGTGTTGTTGGTGTTGGTTGTGGAGTGTGTTGTTTTGGTGTTGCGTGAAGGTACCCACTTGCATTGGTGGGTTTTGTTTTTTTTGGTTCTTTGGGATTTTTTTTTTTTTTTTGGGGGCTTTTTTTTTAAAATGTTTTTATGTTACACAAAAAGTTTTTTTTGGTTTTTCTTCGCGTTTCTTTTTCTTTTTCATTTGTTTTAGATACTTAAATTTTTTTACTGATTTTAGAATAGGGGGGTGATTTATTTTCCCTAAATTTTATTCTTTTAAGGTTTAAATGTATTTTGCCTTAAATCAAACAAAACATGTACTTGTGTAAATGACCAAGAGAGGTAGAAAAATGGATGTCTTTGTTTCAATTTGTTTGCCTGAACCCAAATGTCGTTTGGGTTGTTTTTTTTTTCTTTTTATATATGAGTGTGTGGGGGGGGAATTGGGTAGGGGTGTTTTTTTGGTGCGATGGGGGAGGGGGAGTTCTGGTTTTTTTTTGTTTTTTGGGTTTTTTTCTTTATTTAAGGGTTGGGTTTTTTTCTGGGAAAGGGAGGACGTATTCGGGGCTTTGTTTGATCTTTTGTTAGATTTATATGGATCTTTATTTTTTTGACACTTAATGTTGTTTCATGTTTGTTATTTTTGTGTTGGTTTGTGTAAGTATTTGAGTGGTTTATTTATTTTCTTGTTTTGGTTGTTTTTTGGTTTTTTAATCATATTTTTTACTTTTTTTTATTTCTTGTATGATTGGACTTTTTTGTATGTTTTTGTGCGGGGGTTGGAATGTCTTTTTTTTGTGTTTTTGTTTTTTTTTTTCTTGCTTTGGGTTTTATGTTTTTTTTTTTGTTTTTAAAAGGTTTTAATTTTTAGAAGGATTTTTTTTTGTTCCAATTTTTATAATTTTTTTGAAATTTTTCAGAGTTTATTTTAAAATTTTTTGATGCATAAAATTACTTTTTTTCTCTTTTTTGAAATTTTAGGGTTTTTTAAATTTTGTTTATATTCTAGGGCCCGGGAAATAAATATAATAAAAAAAAAAATTAAATAAAAAAATATATTTATATATATATAATATTTTAAAAAAATATTTTAAAAACCCTTTTTTTTAAATTTTAGATAGGGGGCTTGATTTCAAAAAAACAAATGCACTGCTTATTCCCAAAAAACCATCGGAAAAACAAGTTTTTACTTTGGGCTTGAAAATTTACACTCACCCCCTAGTGGTTAGCGGGGATGCGACCCGAGCCCGCGACTCGGGGCTCGATTCCCGTTCCCAAAAGGAAATTTCCTCTGGAGAAAAAATCAGGGGTGGACTCCACCTTTTCCCCAAAAAAAGTTCGGATGATACAAAAACAAAAAGGGCTCGTGTGCCGGGAAAGCCGCAGAAAAACCCTTGGGGACCCGTTAAAACCCGTTTTTTGGGGAAAAAGTGGGACTTTGGGGTGGCCGGTGGGGGGACCCAAAATTTAAACAACTGATCACATATGGGGACCAATGTAAAATTTGTGCCCCCAGATTCTATTTCCCTTATCCTCAAAAAAAAAATAAAAAAAAAGAGAGAAAGAAAAAAAAAAAATTGAAAGAATAAAAAAAAAACAAAAAACACTCACACCCCGACAAAGGGAGACCCGACAACAGGGCAAAAAAGATGACAGACAACCGGCAGACAGGCAAACAAACATCATAGTCACCCTTTGCCCGACTGCTGAAAAGATATAAGAATGTTTGCAATAAACAAAAAGAGATACCCAAAGAAGGGGGAGCTTACAAAAAACAAAAGTTGGTTTAACAGCTAAAAACATTTACACAGGTTTTTTTTTTCCTGAAGTTCCCTTTTAAAAACCCCCCTTTACCTTTTGCCAAATTTGTCCGAACGGAAACCCCTGGGGGGGCACGGCATTTTTTTTCCCCCGCTTGAACACTGGCCACTGCCCTGTCCTATTAAAATCTGAACACCCGCTTAAAAATTCTTTTGAGAAGGTGGGGGGTGTTGTCCACTGTCATTTTTTGGATAATTTTATTTGTGGGAAAAAACCCCAAGGTAAATAAATTTTTTTCTTACAGGGCTGTTCCTCTGTTTTTTTTTTGTGTTGCTCATAATGTTTTTATTATTCTTTTAAAGCTTAAAATCATTTATATACCCCCCCGCTCTTCTTTTTGTCTTGTGTGTGTGGTTTTGGTTTGGGTGTGTGCGTTTTGTGTGTGTGTGTGTGTGTGGTTTTTGGTGTGTGTGTGTGTGTGTGTGTGTGTGGTGGTGGGTGTTTGTTTGTGTTTTTGTTAAGGAAAAAAAATGAAAGCAACAAAATAAACCCCATTTCCTTCTCTCCCCTTTTTCTAAAATTAAAATTTCTCCGTAAGCAAAAATACACTGAAAAGTAACTGTTATGATTGGATGTTTTTTTACTCAATAATTGGTTTTCTTTCTCGCAGATACATGAGGATAACATGCTTCCCTTTTTGTATTAAAGCACATATACATACTGCATTTTAAAGGTTACTACAAATATCACAAATGCATAAGGATGTATTACCTTTTCATTATATCTATTTTCCAAACATGTTCAACCAATTCTAGTTAGAACATTTCAAATTCATCCAAAGCAGCTCTTTATAAATCCCACATGTAGTTGCTGAACAGAGGAATACACTCAATTGGTGTGAGAATGGTTGTAAGGGGGTGGGGGGATTAGTGATTTGTTTATATTATACATTTTGCTGTAGTTGTTAATGATGGTATGATTACAAATGGAGAGGGGAGGGGGGTTGATATCAAATATACATCTTAATTTTTTTTTTGAGGATGCATAAGAATAGTTAACTTTTTTGCTATATGTGTTGGTAAGATTCATTGTTTATTGCTTTCACTTTGGTTGATGATTTCAATATCTTAGAAAAAGAAGAAACAGACATATGAAGAGAGATAGAGAGAGAGAGAGAGGGAGAGAGAGAGAGAGAGAGAGAGAGAGAGAGAAGAGAGAGAGAGAGAGAGAGAGAGAGAGAGGGTGGGAAGAGAGGAGAGAGAGAAACATACAAACATAATAGTCACTTAACATGATTGCTTTCAGATGGATTGAAGCTATACGATGAGCAGAATGAGATGATGGAAAATACAGCTATCCATTACCAAACATGTTGTCACCAGCAATGACAAGCATGCATATATACGTATATATATAAATATATATATATATATATATATATATATATATATATATATATTGCCATATAATCTAGTGTTAAAACTGTAATAGAGAAGTAAAAACAACTCAGCATTTTTTTGTTGTTGATTTTTTACAGTATACTAACTTTCTAAAAAAAAATAGGACATCTAACAAGAACCAGACATGTATTAAACAAAACAGCCTGTCACCTTGATTCCAGCAACTACCTTGACTTGTTGTTGCTGCTGTTGCAGATGACTTCAGTCTTTCAACATGACCCATGGCAGCACAGTGAAGCCAAAATCAAGACAGAAGACTCCTCAGCACAGACCAACACAGGTGACAAAGGGGATGATTTAACTGGATATACATGTGCCCAAGACCTGTTTGAGACACGTACATTCCAAAATCAAACAACTGGACACTTTCAGAACATTCAGTGCAAGCAGGAAACCACTGGGTTCTGGCAGACTACAGCATGGACTAGCGGAAATGTTGACACTGCCTGTACTTGTAAGGACACTGCAGATGTTCATGATGAAGAAGAATACGTCACTTCTTCTGCTAAGTATGAAATCCTTGGTACATGTGTAAGTTTCCCAGGTAAATTCAAACTGATCACCAGCCGCCATGGCGCAGTGGTTAGCGCCTTGGGTTACGGACTGGAAGGTCGCGGGTTCGAATCCCATAAGAGTCATAGGGATTTTTCGGACTCCGGCCGGCTCCTACCCAGAGTGAGTGTGCTGTGGGCTCAGTGGGAAGACTGGGACCACACAGTCGAGCTTCATCCACTTAACGGATGCGAGTTTGAGAGTGTTGCTCAAATTACCTGACCAACACTGCAGGGGTCTGTATCTCTCGGGCCCGGTTGACGCCGGGATATATTATGATAGTAAGCGTAGAGTACAACCCTGTCAAGTAGTCTCAAAGCATATGCACTTCCACAGCAGCATCATTACGTCATCCTCATTGTCATTGATCATCATGCATTATAAAAAAAAAATTGCCTCTGATTCGGTGGTCCCGAATTCTCTGGTCTCATGGTGGCCTCAGATACACTTCTGTGCCTGTGGTGAGTTTGTGTCAAAGCCTTTGGGGTTGGAGGTTCGCGGGGGACAGTCGTTGGAGGGACGTTGTTGTGGTTGCCACTTGGGGTGGGCAACTCACTCAGTCTGGCTCCGCGACTGAGCTAATACTGTCGTTAGTAGGGGGCTTAGTAGGTGGTGTCCTGCGTATGTTAGCTCAGAACAGGCACCACTGAACACCACCAAAGTGACCCAGCAGCATGCAGGGCCCCTCTGGCTGGTGGCCCCACGGCGGCCTGATAGTGATGGGCTCCCTGTGGACTTCCGACCCTGAGGATGAGACATAACAAATCTGGGTGTGGTTGTGGCGGGGAGATTGGAATGAGCGGCGTGGGAACAGTAGGACGGGGGTCGTCAGAAGATGAGGCAGCAAAAAAAAAAAAAAAAAAAAAAAAAAAATTCAAACTGATCAAGGACACATGCAAATTCACTCTTTGTGTTCACAAATCCATGTTCCCAAGGGGCGTTTTTGACAGGCCTGGTGTTGAAGAGATACAGAATAATATAGAAACATTTTTAAACAGTAAATTTCAAAGGAAGGATAACATATCTAGCCTCAGCAAAAAACAAGCTGAATCATCAGATCACAAACGGATGAAAGGGTATGTGACCTGGAATCAAAGAAACGGGAATTGTACAAACGCATCGACGAACAACACATATGACGTAGTGTGGAAACAATTTATTTGTAATATAATTTAATCAACAAACCTTTACCTCAATCAGGGTCAAAGTCGACCTTTAAAAGTGCACAACATCCAGTCAGACATCAGATGGGATGAGGAGACAGGTATTGGGAGGAGGATTTCTGACATGGGGGAAAGCACTGAACCAGAACAAGTGATTGTGACTAGAGTCCAGTGGTAAACCCACACACCCAAAAATACAACTTGGTGACGACAGAGGGGAAGCAATATCATAAACAATGTGATGTTTGAAGAACTCAAGCCGATTCACAATGGATGACAATCACTTTACATGCACTGACTGGTGGGAAGTGCTACAACAGGCAAAAGTAAACTTGACAGACACAGACGAGCTCTCATACAAAACAAACCTTATTTGCAAGCACTGAATTTGGAAATGTTTTTCAGTGAAAACACTAATATTCCTCACCAAAATACCAAGACATATCAATGGACAAGTCAGAACAGTATCCTTACTGTGAACAAACATTTATACAAAAAAAGCAATGCAAACAAGCGACCACTAGTGCACAAGAGAAGGATTGTGACCAAACATCACACAACAATGACGAAACAATAGCCAGTAGAAGGACAACTTGTGCAAAATTTCACAAAAGGAAAATAAGCCGAGAGATAAAAAAAGAAAAGGTGGACAATGATTACACAGCTCGTGGCCAAGTAGACAATGTAACGTTATCATGAGGATTTGGGTGAAGCTAATGATGATGACTGTGACCAAACTCCGAGCAAACAGCCTGCTTCAGAGGAGACAAAGACGCTTTACAGAGAAACAACTTTTACCTGTGTGAAGTCTATGTGACAACGTATGATGTAAAAAGACAACTAAAGATCAACATGCCAGTTCAACACCGAAAAAAGCAAATATAAATGTTCAAGATGATTGTGGACACATATGCAAATACAGTAAACAGTTCCGAATGCATAGCAAAATTCATACAGAGGAAGACCATACAAATGCCACATACTGTGATGTGGCATTCCATCCCGTCAAAACCATTTAATCTAGTCACCTTCGTAACCCACACAGGAAAAAAGACCATGCCAAATGTTCACAAGTGCGGAAAGGACATACAAGTATACAGCAATTTAAAAAATACACCTGCGAAACCCATTACAGTAAAAGACCATACAAGCCACATCTTGTGATAAGGCGTTTCAGTAAGAGCAGCAATTTAAAACTGTGCACATTAGAGCCCACACAGGAGAAAAGCCACACAATTCACATATTTGATAAGAATGTTTGGCACAGAAAATCTCTTTAACTACGCACAATTCGAACCCACACATGATAAAAGCATACAAGTGCACATAATGAGAGAAGATTTTACACGTATAAAATTTCTTTAACTGACATATTAGAACCCACACGCGTGTTGAGGTAAAGCCATACAAGTGCACATATTGTGAAAAGATGTTTTACACAGAAAATCTCTTTAAAAAGATGCGCACATTCGGAAACCACACAGGGTACAAGCCATACACATGCAACAGATCGTAATAATGGCGTACACACTTAAGCATCATTTAACTAGACACATTCGAACCCACACAGGAAAATAGCCATACAAGTGCACTCATTGACTTTAGATGAGGATTATCTGAACCTCTATCTACAAGGCACAAAGAACCCACTCAAGAGAAAATCCTGTACACGGGCACATATTTGTGATATGAGGTTTTACAAACCAACACCATTTAACAACCCCACTATAACCAACACAGGGAAAATCCATAAACAGCTGCACATATGCAATATGAAGTCTGCTGCAGAACAACAACAGTAAACTATACATACTAAACACACACAGGAGAAAGACACACACGTGTATAATAATGTCGAATAGGTTCACCAGAAAAGAATCTTGAAGAAAACACATTCTGCTTGACATCTAACCAGATGACGCGGACAGTATGATTCCCACGACTGTGGACGAGTATCTTGCCCCACATCTCTATGAATCAGCCCAGGCTATATTCCAGTTAGATGGTGGCCACAGGGTACAGACAGTAGAACAATGCAAGAGAAACTTGATTTCAATCAAGCACATATACATTTACACAGGACAAAAGTACACCAGTTTACGACAGATTATGCTTCTGAAATCGTGTTTGACAGTCCAAAGAAAGACAAGCTGGTGCACACACACGTCTTGAAACAGGCACAGACGACATAACCTAAGAGAGCCGGTTTTCTCATATGTGATGTTCCATCATCCTTCCCTGGAAATAATGGTGGATGGTGATAGGAACCAGCCTGATCAAGACAACTCTTATCTACCTGGACGTCTTGTATGTCATGTTGTATAATTGTACATTATATTCCTGGGATTTGTTATCTCCCTGGTGCTTAGGATAGTCGGGATTTCAACTGTTTGTTTTTTACACTTTTTTTTTTTTTTATACCCTGATGCTATGTGATGAATGTTATAATTATATATCTTCACTTTTTACACGTCCTTAACATCACTGACTATAAAACTTCCTGCAGTTGGCTTTATTTGAATGCCAGTAATTAGCTTTATCATGTCTTAACATACAGCTGAGAATCACTGGTAGATGTGCAATGTTTGTTTTTATCTTTAATACTGGCAGTGAAGTACCTGATCCTAAAACATAACAGACGAATTTTAACTATTGAATAGCCGCCAGATTTATCTTTGACAATAAGCAGCCCTGTGTTCTTTTTGACTTAAGATAGAAAATATGGTCACCTTGTATAAAATCTTGCAATCCATTTTAGTAGTGTTAACGTCTGCCATGATGAACGGATGTGGTGTCTGTCCAGCGTTTTATTATCCGTTCAATATTTTGATTACACTGATGATGCCAAGTTTTAGAGCTGTTTGTTAATTTATATAATTTATGTGTATAAAGCAGCTGCATCGATCATATTTTAACTATATATTTTTTAGATGTACAACGTGTTCTTCTCAATTTTATTTCTGTTGTTTAATAAAAGACATCTTATTACGAACCTGCTGGTTTGTTTATGGGATTCCAAAGAGCAGGAAGGTCTAATGACCAACAGGTGTTATGACAGCCTTGGGAAAGAGAGAAGTGACTGAACATGAGTGTTTGAAGTGTTGAAAACATGATGGAACACACACACTCTCTCCCCATCCTCTCTCCTCTCTCTCTCTATCGTCTTCTTCTCACTCTCTCTTCTCTTCTCTCTCTCTCTCTCTCTCTCGTCTCTCTCTCTCTCTCTCTCTCTCTCTCTCACATCCTTCAATCACACACACACACACACACACCACACACACACACACACACACACACACACACACACACAACACAAACACACACACACACACAGACACACTCACACACACACACACACCCACACACACACAGGCGCAAAGTTGTAACCAATTGTGGAAGTAGAAGTGAGTTTTAACAGAAATTGTTGCCTGTATAAATTCCATGTTTATCCAATTTTTTATCCAATAAAATAATTTTCTTGTTCAAAACACGCCTTTTGATTATAACTGACTGAATTACGTGGGTTTTCATTTAATACCAGGAATATAGATTGGCATAAGCTTCATTGCGTGACTGACGGCCTTCATAGAAGTGGACATGTACCATAAATGGTTTGGAATGGGGAGTGGTTGAAAAAGGCAGAAACAGTAAACACACACACACACACACACACACACACACACACACACACACACCACACACACACACACACATACACACACACAAACACACACACACACACACACACAACACCACACACACACACACACACAACACACAACGCATACACACGACACGGACGCACTCACGCGACATACACGCACAAATTCGCGCATGCACACACACAGGCACACACACACAAACACAGCACACACACACACACACACACAAACATAGCGTGCGCTCTTTCATCTGTGTGTGTCTGTGTATCTGTCCTCTCTCTGTCTCTATCTGTCTCTCTGTTACTGGGGTGCTGTTCGGGTCGGTGCTACGACGGTCTCTCTGTGTCTCTATTTCTCTTTCTTTGCGGCGCACACACGCGCTCGCGGCACACACACGTGCATACGCAAGCTCACACAACACACACACACACATCATACACACGCACGTGGCGGCGCGTACTCATGAGCACCACGTATGCACAGTACGACACCCACGCACGCGCGCACCACACGCACCAGCTAACACACACCCCACACACACACACAGCACGACATCAAGCACGCACACACACACTACACACACACACACACACACACACACACACACACACACACACACACACTATTACACAGACATAGCACACATAACACACATACTGATACACACACATACACACACACACACACATTTACACACACAAAAACACAATACACACACATGCACACACGATACACACACACACACACACACACACACGCACAAGGTTCGGCAGAGCAAGGCCTTTAGATGATTACCGTCACCTGGGCATGTGCTAAATATTTGCTTAGAAACAAAACGACAGAAACTTTATTTCAGAAGAAATAGAAGTAGAAATCAGAGTTTTTTAATTTTCCTAAAAGAGCGAATATATATCCTCTTTTATGCCCAATAAGAACATATGTGTCTGATCTGGTACAAAAACTCTGAAGTCAATCAACAACAGCAGGACACACGAGAAGCAATCTTGCCTTGACCATCCATGGAAGAATGAATAAAGCACACTTTGATTAGAGGTGGTCTAATGTAAACAAGAATGACAACACAGAATATAATGGTTGCTGATGTCCGATCCCCACATCCCTCATAAATATTTTGACCATTTACAAATTTATACAGATGGGATCACGCCTAGAAATCAAGAAACATGTTCTGCCTTTGTTATCTTATTCTATCTATCTGTCCCGTAATCCTGACGACCCGTGGGGCGTGGGGGCACCTCAAAGACTCCAGCAACCCATTTCCCTCCATCCTCTCCTCTGTTTCTGCAACTTTCTCAGGGTTTTGTTGAGTTCTTAGGCCTGTCACATTCCTGATGTTATCCTCCCAGCTCTTCCTTGGTCTGCCTCTTCTTCTTCCTCTTGGACATTGCCTGCAAAACTGTCTTTGTAATTCCTTGGGATCTTTGTGACATGCCCATACCACTTAAGTTACGCTTTTTCACGATCGTACCTAGGAAGTGTTCTCATAGGGTCCAATGGTTTTGCTGGAATCTGTTATTGCACAGCTTCGTTGCTTATGTGGTCTTTGTAAGGTAGATGCCAAGGAGTCTCCGAAGCATCTCATATCCACTGCCGCACTCCTTCTTCTCCAATCTGCAGTCAGGGTCCATGATTCACAGGCATACAGAAATATGCGATATAACAAGGAAGCGCATTAGTCTGATCTTGGAGATAAGTGATATCTTTTTATCTCTCCAGAGATGTTTAGTTTTGACAAAGCTGTATTGTCTGTGCAGTCCTGCATACTACTTCTGGCTTGGATCCCTGGTCGGATCACAATGGCTCCCCAGTAAGATTGGGGAGAGCTTTGAACTGTTGCAGCTTCTGGTCATAAACCCTGATATCAGTGCTAATGCGTTTGTGGTTTATTAGTCATCATTTTGGTCTTCTCTGCACTGATTCCATGCTGTGTGTTTTTGGAGGCCTTATCCAAGTGTTTCTGTTAGGCTGGCAACTCTTTTTTTCTGATCCTGCTATTCCAGAATACAATGTCATACTGCGAAAGCGGTTTTTGTGATCGTTCGTGCCACCGATGCTGACGATCCTGTCATGATGTTCCATGCCTCAGCCATGAATCTCTCAAGAAGATGTTGAAAAGAGTGGGTGAGAGTTAAGACCAGAGCCCTGCCTATACTCCAACAGTTGTTCGAAACCATTCTCCAATGTTTGTTGTAGTACACTGCACTGGTGGCCTCGCTGTACAGCTGTTTGATGACTCTAGATCAGGTTTGCATTGATGTTGTAGGCCGAAATCTGGTTGCCCACAAAGCTGCCAGCCACACCCTGTCAAATGCCTTCTTAAACTCGATAAATCACAGTTGGTAAAGGTCTTGTTATGTTGAAGGTACCGCCTCACATAGTATTCCTGAGGTGAATATCTGTTCTGTGTGCTGCCGCCCTGCTCTGAAACTGCTTGTTCCTCAGCAATGATGGTCTCTGCTGTGGGTTTCAGTCTATTCAAATATTATCTGCAGCATGACCTTGCTTGGGTGACATATGAGCTGATTTGCGGTAATTATGCATTGTTGTAGATATTTCCTTCTTGGGGAGGGTGATGATGAGTGACTGCGTCCATGGTGTTTGGGCGATTTTTCCTGTCTGCCAGATCTTTTGCAGATTCTTAGTAGGGCGCTGATCATGTCTTCCCTCCAGCTTGGACCAGCTCAGCTGGAATGTTGTCAGTCCCCTGGCTGACTTCCCCCTTCCTCCTTTTTCAGACGATCTGACTGCTGTTTTCCGGGGGGGGTGCACTTCTTCTCGAGGATAAGGGTGACTGTTCTGTGTCTTTGTCTGTCGGGTACATAGAGACTTCTGGATCACCTGCGTCTATAGTTATACAGGTCGATGCAGTATTACTGTCCATTTGTTCAAATATCCTGGTTCGTCAGAGAGACACTCCCATTTTTGTCTTGGATTGTTAAACCTTTTTTCTCTGTTCCGTGCTAGTCAGGTCTTTCACCAGCTGATATGCTTTTCTTGCTATTGTTTTTCTGATGTTACTCTTCAATGTCTTGCACTGTTCACCGATTGCCATTTCTCTTTTGCCTCCGTCATGGACTTCCTGATTCTTTTGTTGACTGCCCTATATTGTTCTGCTCTTTCTTTGTTTCATTTTTCTTTTTCTTCTACTCTCTACGCTTTCGCATAGTTGTAGATGTTATGTGTGACCCATGGTTTTTTGACTGGTCGGCGTTTTGGCCAAGAAGCTCGTTTTGCTGTTTCAGTCACCTGCTGTATTGAAACTATTTCTCAGTGTATCTATGTCTGGAGTCTATCACGAGAGAGTGCGCAAAACTTCCACCTATCCTGCCTTGAAACAAATTTCTATACCTCTATGTCCTTCAGCTTCTCGAGGTCAAATTTGATACCTGATGTTGTTTCCGCTTGTGGATTTTCTTTAGACGTAGTCGACTCATCATCACAAGATCATGAATCACTCCCCTATGTCTGACTCCTGGAAAACTTCGTGTCTGTGGCGATGTTAACGCTAGACTGAAACGTCTTTTTAACCATGATGTAATCGTATTTGGGTTGTGGGGTTCTCCATTGGGCTATGCCATGTCCATTCCTGGATTTCTTGTGTGGGCCAAGTGTGTATTCACTAGCTTTTGTATATTTAGAGCGAGGGTAAACGACATCACTCGATATTTACAGCAGAACTTGTAGCAATACAATGGAGTCCTTACTTATATCTTTGATTTGCCGTTGGGTATATTTTTAAAATCTTCTTTTGTGCGTTGGTGTATTTCTAAATCGGCATTGTATGCCTTAAACGCATGTTACAAGAAAACTTCGAAAAAATCATAATAGAGATTAAAGCATGTCATACATCTCTTAACCTTAAAGGCATAAGGTAATTTTTGTTGGGTGCCTTCACACACCATGGGTTCTTTCCAAATGAGTGGGCGGATAGAGCAGCCAAAAAGGGTGCAAAACTGGACGGGATGCAATTAGAATTGCATGTGCCTTTATCCTTACAAGTAGGTTATAGCTTACTAGACAAAAATCATGGAGAAAGGTCACTGATAGTAATCATCAAAATGAGAGACTTTTAAACTAAACTTGCAATTATAACCCATTAATCTAACTAGTGGGGAACCCATTCAGAAGTTTAGTACAGTGTTTTTACGTCAAGAGGAATTAATATTCTATTCTATAAAAAAACTAAATGCATTGATAACCAAATTCAGGCAAAAATGTGTAAGCCTGTGTGTTGAGAATATCACTAAGTACTCATAGTACTTTTTGGACTGCCAGAGTGTAAAACCTTTCATGCCCCATTTTTTTCTGAAAAACTCCCCTCACCACATATTCAGTATTTAAAAATTGGCATTGAAATTGTGAAAGGTCTTTGTTACAGTCCCATAGGACATTTGTTATAGTTACATTAACGATTAATGACTTGTTGGGGTCTTTTTTTTTTTTTAAAATTCCTGTTGCATTGCCAGTTTTTTCGGAGATTAATTATTATTATTTTTTAACACTACATCCACATCCTCCCGGGTTGGGTTTTTTTGTTTTGTTTTTTTTGTTTTTGTTTTTTTTGCTTTTTGGTATTTTTGTTTTTTTGTTGGTGTTTTTTTGGAGGGGGGGGGGGGGGGGCGTCTAATATAACTAAAAGTAAACAGACGAAAAGATTGAAGTCAACAACACACACACTACAGACACACACACACACACACACACAGCAGCACACACTCCATACACACACACACACACACATACACACACCCACACACACACACACACACACACACACACACACACACCACACCACACTGCAAGTGCAGAACTGCATCTGACAGAAATTCTGACTAGAGTAGACTAGGTTTTCCAGAAAAAGAAAAAAACCCCACCCAGCCTGTGCTATCCTGACTTTTCTGTTTTAACCATGTGGTATTGTGAACAGCTATATAAAGCTTGGGTCAAGACCAAGACAGAAGAGGACTACGCCGAATACAGAATCGCAAGAAGACATAGTAAAAACGTTGTTGGGAAAAATCATCCAAAGAAAAATTTTGGGGCAACTTATGAGAAATTAAGGTGAAATTTGCAAGAACTCCCCAAGAGAATTTTTTTCAAAAGTGTGAAGGACGATAGAGTAAGAGATGAGTCCATTCAATCCACACAGTAGTGAATGGTCAAATTGAGAGGCACTGCAACAAAGAAGAATGACAATTCTGAAACGATGGGAACATTATTTTAAAGATCTTTTAAACCCATCTGTAGTACAAGCTTCCAGCTCTCCAGTTCTCACCACGCTATAAAGACCAGTTTAGAGCCCAAATCCCTTGAAGCTGAAACAAGAAAAGCAATTTAAGACAGCCCAAAGGGCAAAGCGGCAGACGATGATGGCATAACAACTGAATACAGGACCTTGCTTGGCGGAGAAACGGGAGTTTGAAGTGGCTCACCATCAATCTTCCCAGAAAAGCATGGGAAAAGAGGAAAGTAACCAATGACTAGCAAAATGCAATAGTGGTGCCAAGCTGGAAGAAGAAGGGCAGCAAGAGAGACCAGCACACCTACAGGCATTTCACTTCTTCAGCCATGTAGGGAAATTGTAAGCAAATAAGATTCGGAACAGCGACAGAGCCAAAGCAAACCCTACTGAGCAATACCCGTTTGGCTTTTTTTTGGAAAGGAAGTAAGTACACAGATGTCCATTTCCGCACTCACAACAGCTGTGTGAAAGAGCCTATCCAAATATACAACCAATACCTCATACAGTATTTCTTTTGATCAAGAGAAAGCTTCGACCGAGTCCACAGAGACAAGCTCTGGAAGATCCTGGAGCGAGTACACGTGAAGGGCACGTTGCTTGATAACATCAGAGCAATCTATCCAGACATAATGACGGCAGCCGATCAGCCAGGGGATACATCCAACTGTTCCAGTTACATCAGGGGTCAGGCAATATTGCGTACTCACCCCCCCTTCTCTCGTGATCTACATGGTGACCCATATTACAAAGGAAGCCAACCCAGATCTTGAGGCCCTGAATCCTATTAATTTGCTGACGACCAGTCCTTGATGAAATCCATACAAAGCAGCTCTCAGAACACACAGAACCACTCAACACAAGCTGCGATAGGTAATACATGAAGATCAGTAATCATCCGCCAAAACAGAATTATGTCTGTCAGCAGAAATCCAGGAAAGCTGGAACATCAACATCAACGGCCACCCAGTAAACAGATCCAAAGAGAGATTTAATACCTTGGCACCTCACACTGAAGATGGAAAATAGGGACAGAGAGATTAGAAACCAAGATGCCAGAAAGCCAACGCAGTCTATTTCCAACTCGCCCCTCTTCTCAAACATTCCAGCCAACCCAAGAGCACCAAGGCAAAACTCATCAACTGCCATATTCGTTCCAACACTTACATACCAGTGTCAGATATGGCCCTAACAAAAAGCTTAGAGAGAAATTGGCACATGAGAAGGTGGGCTTGGCCCCCTGAGAAAATGCTGTCAACAAGACCAAGACGCGACAAGATCAAGAATGAGGTGATCAGAGAACATGGTCGGACTAACACCAAATCTCCACCCTATCGAACAACAAAGGATTCAGTGGTTTGGTCCCACCTCACTAGAATGCCGCCCAAACCAACCACCCTACTGGCTTACACAGACCAAATACAATGGCATGGAAAGGGCCAAGGGTAGACCAAGGAGACGTGATGGAGCGACTCCGTGGCTGGAACCTGCAAGCCCATGACCGTGTCTCTACATCAACACTCCCGGGGGGCCTTGGCCTGGGGCAGAAGGAGAGACGGGTCTTGTGTCTGCGCGGCCGCCGGCCGGGGGCGTACGGTGGTTGGGGGGGGGTGGGGGGGGGGTGGTGGGGGGGGAGGACCGGGGGAAATTCACCCTTAGGCCATGCGGGCGATCAGCCGGGCGCCCTCCTCCTCCTTCGTCGTGCCTGTAAGGCAAGGGTATTTTTCCCTGAGAGCTGGTTCAATTAACGCCCTTCGGGTGGAGACTGGTCCGGCCTCAAGATCAAAATATTGATAATGTCGATATCATATATATGCATTTGTTCCTTCGAGTGCCGGATGGGACGACTCCGTAGCGCTGGGTGCCGGAGACCGGGTTGTCCTGGCGGATTGGTGCCAGTCCGGTATTCGGGTTGCGCGGTCGAGATAGTTGCGCTAGTTACTTTTATGGGACAGGGGTGTACATGGAGACCGGACGGGAGACCTGAGTAAACGATACAGCATGGTGCCGGTGGGATAGGTTTGAGGGGGGGGGGGGTTGGTGTTTGGGGGTGTGGGGGTGTCCGGAGTGCGAGCGTGTGTCCGCGTGTTCGGGCTCGGACGGTGGTTGGATGGGTGGTGGGGGTGGTATGGTTGAGGGTAGTCGGTTCGGGGGGGTGGGCTATGTAGCCGGGGACATTTCTGGGGGTGTGGTGTGGGGGGTTTCTGTGTTGCTTGGTTGGGGTTGCTTATGTCTGACCGCGGCCTGTGGGGTAGGGTTTAGTATAGGCAGAACGTGCACGACTGATGAATATGGGTGACCATCCATAGATCGCCTTCAAACGTCCCAGGTCTAGACTGATGGTA
Organism: Rapana venosa; assembly: GCA_028751875.1. NCBI lineage: Eukaryota > Metazoa > Mollusca > Gastropoda > Neogastropoda > Muricidae > Rapana > Rapana venosa. Next base: position 580,782 of record CM054143.1, on the reverse strand, counting down.
ATTATCTCCGACTTAAGGTTGTTGTGTTGGTGGTTTTTTGTGTCTAGGTTGGGGTTTGGTGGGTTTGGGGGATGTTTGCTATGGGTGAGGGGGTTTTGGTTGGGGGGGGGGGAAAATTTGGGGGGGGGGGGGGGGGGGGGGGGGGGGGGGGGGTTTTTTTGGGTTTTGGGGGTTTTTTTTTTTTTTTGGGGGGGGGTTTTTTTTTTTTTTAAATTTTAAAAAACCCCCCCAAAAAAAAAAAAAAAAAAACCCCCAAAAACCCCCAAAGGGGAAAAAAAACCCCCCCGGGGGCCCAAAAGGGGTTTTTCTTCGTCTGTTGTTTAATTTAAAAAGGGAAAACCAAACCCAAAAAGAAACATTTTGGGGAAAATTTAAAAAAAAAGGGGGGGGGGGGGTTTTAAAAACCCCCTTTTTAAAAAAATTTAAAAAAAATTGGGGGGTTTAAAAAAAAAAAAAAAACCCAAAAATTTTTTTTTTTTTTTTCCCCCCCCAAAAAAAAAAAAAAAAAAAAAAAATAAAAAGGGGGGGAAAAAAAAAAAATTTTAAAATTTAAAAATCTATTTTTTTTTTTTAAAAATTTTAAAAAACAAAAAAAAAAAAAATTTCCCTAAAAATATAAAAAAATTTAAATTCCCCCCCCCTTTAAAAAAAAAAAATAAAATTAAAAAATTAAAAAATTTTAAAAAAGGGCCAAAAAAAAAAAAAAAAAACCCACCAAAAAAAAATAAAACAAAAAAAAAAAAAAAAAATACACAAAACCCCCTTTTTTGGGGAAAAAAAAAATTACCCCCCCCAAAAAATTTTTTTTAAAACCTTCCCAAATTTGGGAAAAAAATTTAAAAAAATAAAAAAAAAAAAACCCCCAAAACCACTTAATTTTTTTCCCCCCAAAAAAAAAAAAAAAAAAAAAAATTTTTTTTTTTTTTTTTTTTAAAAAAACCGTTTCCCCAAAACCCCTTTTTCCCCCCAAAACCCCCCAAAAAACCCCCCCAAAACGCCCCTTTAAACCCAAAAACCCTCCCCCCCCCAAACACCCAAAAAAAAACCCCTCCAAATCAAAGGGTTTTAAACCACACCCAAAAAAAAACCCACCCAAAACAAAAAAAAAAAAAACCCCCCCCCTAAAAAAAAAAAATCCTCCCCTTAAAAAAAAAAAAATTTCCCCCCCCCTTTTTCCCCCCCTTTTTTTTTCCCCCCGGGGAAAAAAAAACCCTTTTCCCCCCCCTTTTTTTTCCCCCCCC
>CM054143.1:560544-575544 GCA_028751875.1 Rapana venosa | reverse complement strand
AGAGAGAGGGGAGATAGGGCAGACAGACAGAGAGAGAGAGAGGGGAGAGGGGAGAGAGAGAAGGGGGAAACAAAAAAAGAGAGAGGAGGAGAAGAGGGAGGAGAGAAAACCCAAAAGAGAGAAGAAGGGAGGAGGAAGAGGAGAGGAGAAAAACCAAAAGAGAGAGAGAGAGAGGGGAGAGGAAGGGGGAGGAGAGGGAGAGAGAAGGGAGACGAGAAAAAAAGGAGAGGGGGGAGAAGAGAGAGGAAGGGAGAGGGGAGAGATGAAAAGAGAAAACGGGAAAAAAGGGGGAGAGAGGAGAGAGAGGAGATGAGAGAAAAAAAGAGAGAGAGGAAACAGAAGAGAGAGAGAGGGGGGGGATTGGGGAGAGAGAGAGAGAAGAGGGGAGAGAGAGAGAAACAAAAGAGAGAGAGAGAAGGGGAGAGGGAGAGCGAGGGAAAAAGGGGAGAGAGAGAGAGCGAGAGAGGGAAAAAAAAGAGAGAGAGGAAAAAGAGGAAGAAAAAAAAAGAGAGAGAGAAAAGAGAGAGAGAGGGGGGAAAAAAAGCGGAGAAGGGGGAGAGAGGAGAGAGCGAGAGAGAGAAAAAAGAGAAAAAAAGGAGAGAGAGAGAGAAAAAAAAGAGAGAGGAGAGAGGGAGAGAGAGAGGGGAGGAGAGAGAAAAAAGGAAAAGGAGAGAGGAAGAAGAGAGAGAAGAGAGGAGGGGAGAGAGAGAGAGAGAGAAACAAAAGGGGAGAGAGAGGGAGAAAAAGAGGGAGAGCGACGAGAGAGAGAGGGGAGAGAGAGAGAGAGAAACCAAAAAGGGGAGCGAGAGAAAAGGAAGAAGGAAGAAAAAGACAAAAGGGGGAAAAGGGGAAGAAGCGAGAGAGAGGGAGAGGAGAGAGGAGAGAGAAAGGAGAGAGGGGAAATTTAGAGGGGGGAAAAAGAGAGAGAGAGAAAAGGGGAGGGAAAAATGGGGGGGGGGGAAAGGGGAGGAAAAAAAGAGAAAAGGAAGAAGGAAGGGGAGAGAAGAGAGAGAGGGGAGGAGGAGAGAGAGAGAAGGAGGGGGAGGAGAGAACGAAGGGGGGAAGGGGGAAAAGCAAAGGGGCAGAGAAGGGGGAAAAAAGAAAAGGGGAGAGAGGAGAGAGAGAGAGAAAAAAAGAGAGAGGGGAAAAGAAGGGGTGCGGAGGGAAGAAGGGGAAAAAGAAAATTTAAAAAATCCAAAGGCAAAAATGAGAAGGGGGGAAAAAGGCCAAAAAAAAGGGGGGGCGGGGGGGGGCGGTGGGGGGGGGGGGGGCGTGGAGGTGGGGTTGGAGGGGGGGGGGCGGGGGGTGGGGTGGAGGGGTGGGGGGGGGGAAAAAAAGGGGGGGGGGGGGGTGGAAAAGGGGTTGGGAGTTGGGGGGGGGGGGAGGGGGGGAGGGGGGGGCGAGGAGGGGGGGGGGGGGGGGGGGGGGGGGGGGGGGGGTTTTTGGGGGGGGTTTTGGGGGGTTGGGGGGGGGGGGGTGGGGGGGGGGGGGGGGGGGGGGGGTGTGGGGGTGTTTTTTGTAAAAAAAAATTTTGGTTGGTTTTTGGGTTTGGTGTGTGTGGGGGGGGGTTTTTTTGGGGGTTTTAGTGTGTGTAGGGGGTTTTTGGGGGTGTGTGTGGTGTAGTGTGCCGTGGTTTTGTGTTTTGTGTGTTGTGTGTAAGTTTGGGGAGGGGGGGTGGTAGTTGTAGGGGGTTGTAGGGGTTGGGGGTTTTATTTTTTGTGGGGTGTGTTGGGGTTGTAGTGGGGTGGGGGGGGGGGGGGGGGGGGTTTGTGGTTGTAGTGTGTTTTAGTTTTTAGGGGGTGTTTTTGTAGGGGGGGGGGGGGTAAGTTGTGTGTGTGTTTTTGTAGTTTTGTGTTTTGTAGTTGTAGTTTTGTGGTTGGGGGTGGTTTTGTAGGGGTTTTTTGGGTGTGTGTAGGGGGGTTGTTTTGTGGTGGTGTTTTAGGGGGTTTTGTTTTCGGGGGGTGTAGGGGGGGTTTTAATTTTTTGTGTGTAGTTGTAGGGGGTTTTTGTGTGTTGTGGGGTGTGTTTTGTGTGTTTTTGTGTGTGTGGGTGGTTTTGTGGGGGGGGTGTGTGTTTTTTCACGCTTGGGTTTTCTTCATTAAGGTTCTCCATTTAAGTAATAATAGGGCGATTGGGGAAAAAAAACCCTTTGGGGGAAAAAAGAAAAAGGGTGGGGAAAAAATTTTGGGATTGCCAAGTGTTGTTTTGAGTGTGTCACACACACCCCAAAACACAACACACACCCAAAAACACACACCCAAAACAAAAAACACCCCCCACAAAACCACACAAAAAACACAAAACACACAAAACACAAAAAAAAACACAACCACACACAACACAAAAACACAACACACAGACGGGGAGAGGGGAGAGGAAAAGAGAGGGGAGGGGAGAGAGAGAGGGGGAGGAGGGGGAGGGGGGAGAGGATGGGGGAGGGGAGAGGAGAGGAGAGAGAGGAGAGGGGGGGAGGAGAGAGGAAAAGAGAGAATGTGTCCTTCCTCCTCTTTTTTATCTTTTTTCGAATTAAAAAATATTCGAATATTCGAATATTCTTCTTTTTTTATTTTTTTGTTTTTTTTTTTTTCCCCCTTTTCTTTCCGTTTTTTTTTCCCCCCTCCCCCCTCCTCCCCCCTTCCCCTTTTCCCCCTCTCCCCTCCTCCTCTTCTTCCCTTTTTCTTTTTTTTTTTCTTCCCTCCCCTCCCCCTTTCCTCCTCCCCCTCCTCCTTCTCCCCCTCCCCCTCCCCCCTCTTCCTTTTTCTATATTTTCTTCCCCCTCCTCCTCCTCCCTTCCCCCCCCCTCCTCCCCCTCCTCCCTCCTCCCCCCTCCTTCCTTTCCCCCTTTTTCTTCTTTTTTTTCCCCTCCTCCTCCCCTTTTCCCCCCTTCCCTCCCCTCCTTTCTAATGAGACTTTTTAAACCCCGGGGTCCGTGTGCGAAAGACGCGAACATCTTGCGCCCCACGTTAATCCTTTTTTGGAAGAGTAGGGGTTTTTTTGTGCCCTTGGGGGAAAAGGATGGGCAACATTGAAAAACTGCTACACGTTTTAGGATGGAGTTAAAAAAAAAAAAAAGGGACTGAGTGCCTATTCCATAAACCTCGAAAAGAAAAAAAGAATAAATAAAATCTCTCTCTTCTGTCTCTCTCTCTGTCTCTCTCTCTGTCTCTCTCTTTTCTGTCTCTCTCCTGTCTCTGTTTGTTGTCTCTCTCTGTCTCTGTGTGTGTGGTTTTCTGTTTTGGCTGTTGTCGTCTCTCTCTCTCTCTCTGTGTCTCTCTGTCTGTTGTCTCTGTCTCTGTCTGTCTGTCTGTCTCTCTTTCTCTTGGGGGCTGGTAGTAAAAAAATTCACTCAAGTGCTTTTTAAAAACCTCGAAAAAAGTGTGTTGTGTGGTGTGTGTGTGGGGGGGGGGGGGGGGGGTTTTTTTTGTTTGTGTGTGTGGCGCGGGCGCTCTCCCCCCATGCGAAAACCCCAAATTTCCCTGAGTTTAAACCCAAATCCCCCTTCCCCCCCTTCCCCCCCCCCCCCCCCCACCCCCCCAAAAAAAATAACAACAAAAAACAACCCAAAAAAACCAAATTTTCATCTTTTCATTTTAAAAAAGTGTAAATTTGAGCATTTACGACCGGTGAGAGGGTAAACGAGAGAGAGGGGAGAGAGAGAGGAGAAAATGGGAGAGAGAGGGGTGAGAGGAAGAGAGAGAGAGAAGGGGGAGGAGAGGAAAAGAGAAAAGAGAAGAGAGAGCTAAAAAGAAGAGAAAGGGGAGAGAAAAGAAAAAGAGAGAAAAAACCAAAAGAGAGGGGGCATGAGAGACAAAGGGGAAAAAGAGGGCAGGAGAGAGACAGAGAGAGAAAACAGAGAGGGGAAGAGCGAAAGAGAGAGCTGAGACCGAGAAGAGAAACGGGGAAAGAAAAAGGAGAAAACCAAGGAGCTAAACATGGGGGAGAGAGACAGAGAGAGGAAGGGAAACGGGTTTGGGGAGAAGGGGGAGGAGAGGAGAGAGGGCAGAGAGAAAAGAGAGAGGACGAGAGAGGAGGGAGAAGGGGAGGAGAAAAGAGAAAGAGAGAGGAGAAGAGGAGAGAAAGAGGGGAGAAAGAGCAGGGGGAGAAAGGAACAGACCGCGGGGAGAGGAGCGAGGGAGGGACAAAAGATCAAAAAGAAGAGAGAGGTCCCCGGGGGGAGAGGAGAAGAGAAGAGGGAAAAGAGGAGATGAGAGAAAGGGAACGAAAGGAGAGGAAGGAGGAGAGAGAGGAAGGAGAGAGAAAGGAGAGAGAGATGGAGAGGGAGGGAGAGAGAAGAGAGAGAGAAGAGAGAGAGAGAGAAGAAGAGACCAGAGAGAGAGAGAGAGAGGAGGAAGGGAGAAGAAAGAGAGAGAGACAGAGAGAGGGGAGAGCAGAGAGAGAGAGGGGGGAGAGGCGGGGGAGAGGAGGAGGAGAGAGAGAGGAGGGGAGGGGGTCCCCCCCCCCCCGGGAAAAAGAGGGGAGAGAGAGAGGGAGAGAAGAGGGAGAGAGGAGAGGAGGACAAAAAGAGAGAGAGGGGACAAAAGAAAGGGGTGAGGGGGGAAAGGGGGAGAGAAGCGAGAGAGAGAAGAGAGGAGAGAGAGAAGAGAGAGGGGGGTTTTAGAGGGGGAGGGGGACAAAAGAGAAAAGATGAGAGAGAGAGAGAGGGGAGGGAAGAGAGGGGGAGGAAGGTCAAGAGGGGGGGGAACGGCAAAAAGAGAGAAGAGGAAGAGAGCGGGGAGAGAGGGATTGAGGGAAGGGGGGAGGAGATAAGGAGGAGAGAGAGAAGAGGAGAAGAAAAAAAGAGGAGAGAGAAGAAAGGGGGAGAGAGAGAGAAGAAAAGAAGCTGAGAGAGAGGGGAGAGGAGAGAAGGGGAGAGGGCCCGGGGGGGGGGAGAGAGGAGGGAGGGGAAAAGAGAGAGAGAGGGGGAAGAGGAGAGAGACAGAGGAGAGAGCGAGAGAGAGAGAGGGGAAGAGAGAGAAGGGAGTTGGGGAGAGGGGAAAAGGAGAGAGAGAGGAGGAGGAGAGACAAAAGGAAAGGGGGGAGAGGAGGGAGAGAGAGAAGAGAGAAAAGACGGGGGAAGGGAGAGAGAGAGGGGAACAGAGAGGGAGAAGAGAGAGGGGAGAGAGAGAGAGAGGAGAAATGGGGGGGGAAGGAAAGGCATATGGGGGGGGGGGGGGGGGGTGGGGGGGGGGGGGGGTCGTGGGAGGGGGGGGGGGAGGGGGGGGTGAGAGGGAAAACAGGGGGTGAAGGAGGAAGGTGGGGGGGGGAGGTTTTTTGGGGGGGTGGGGGGGGGGGGAGGGGGGGGGGTGGGGGGGGGAGGGGTTTTTCCCCGGGGGGGGGGGGAAGGGAGGAGGGAAAAGGGGGGTTTGGGGGCGGGGGGGGGGTGGGGAATTAAAAAAGGGGTGTGTGGGGGTTTTTGGGGGTTCGTGGGGGTGTGTTTCTTTTGGATGTGGGGGGGGCTTTTTCCTGTGTTGGTTTTGGGGGGTGGTGGGTTGGGGTTGTGGGTGGGGGAAATTTTTAGGGATATGAAAGGTGGGGTGGTTGGGGGTGTGGGGCGGGGGTTGGGGTGTTGTAGGGTGTGTGTGGTGTTGTAGGGGGTGGGGGTGGTTTGTGGCGGGGGGTGTGTGTGGGGTGTGTGGTGTGGTTTGTGTGGGGGGGGGGTTGGGGGGGAATGAGTTGTGAAAAAAGGGTTTGTGTTTTTTGGGGGGTGGGGGTTTTGGTGGGGGTTTGGGGGGAGGGATGAAGGGGGGGGTTGGTTAGTGGGGGTGTGGTGTAGGGGGGTGTGTGGGGAGAGGTGAGGGAGTGAGTTGTGAAAAAGTGTGTTTGTGGGTGTGTGTGTGAATGGGGAGAGAGAGGAGTGAGGGAGTGAGTTAGTGGGGTGTGTTTTTTTTGTGTGTGGGGGAGAGAAATGGTGGAGGAGGGATGGGAGTGAGGTGTGGTGTGTGTGTGTGTGTTTAGGGAAGAGAGGGTGAGGGGAGTGGTTAGTGAGGGGTTTTGTTTGTGTGTGTGTGTTTGTGTTGAGGGGGGGGGAGGCAGTGAGGGGTGAGTTAGTGGGTGTTTTTGGGTGTGTGTGTGTTTAGAGAAAAGAGGCAGTTTAGGGGTGGGGTTAGGGAGTGTGTGTATGTGTTTTGTGGTGGTGTGTGGAGAGGTGTGTGTGGTGTGTTAAGTGTGCGTTTTTGTGCGTTTTGAGTGTGTGGGGTTCGTTTGGTTTTGTGTGTTTTTGTGTGTTGTGGGGGTGGGGAGGAGAGAGAGCGCGCGCGAAAAGGGGATAGGGACAAGGGGAGAGGAAACATGTTTGCACGTTTCCAGTAAATGTGTTGTCCCTGCGAAAAGCGTTCACACGTGCATGAGTGTTTATACTTAAAAGTGGCTTTGTACTAATTTTTAAATTTTTTCGCTTTTAAAACAGAGTTTGAAGGGGAGGGGGGAAGAGGGGAGAGAGGGGAAGAGAGAGAGAGGGAAGAGGAGAGGGGAGAGAAAAGAGGGGAGAGAGGAAAGAGAGAGGAGGAGAGGAGAGGGAGAGGAGGGAAAAGGTTTTGGGGAAAAAAGGGGGGAAAAATTTTTAGATCCAGAGGGAAGAGGGGAAAACAGGGAAAAAAAAGAGTTTAGAGAGGAGGGGGGGGGGTGGGGGGTGGGGGGAGGGGGGGTGGGGGTGGGGGGGGGGTTTTTGCCAATGGGTTCCCAGTCCTTTACGGAAGGGGCTTTGTAAATTTTATTTTTCCTTTCAAAAAATATTAAGGGGGTTTCAAAGGGGGGGGGTTTAAAACCCAAACACCACAAAGGGGGTTTTTGTTAAAATTTTTGTTTTTGGTTTTTTTGGTTTTTTGGGTTTTTAACAAAACCAACCCCCCCCTTTTTTTTTTTTTTTTTTTTTTTTTTTTTTTAAAAATTTTCAATCTTTTTTTTCTTCTTCTTCCCCTTTTTCTTTTCCTCTTTTTCTTCTCTCTTCTCTCTCCCCGTTTTTCTATTTTCGTCTGTCTTTTTTCTGTTTTGTTGTCTTTTGCCCGTCTGTCCGTCTATTTTTCCCTTCTTTTGTTTTTTTCTAATTTACCCCCCCTTTTGTCTGTTTTTCTGTTGTCTGTTTTTTTGGTCTTCGCCTTTTTCTTTTTTCCCTTTCCTCCCTTTTCCCCCCTGTTTTTTTTTTTTTTTTTATTCCCCCTCTTTTGGTGTGTATCTAAACATCAGACGTGTTTCCCTTGTGTTTATTTTTCGGGAGGGGGGGGGGTTCCCCCTTTTTCTTATTTTAAAATTTGCAAAAATTGCAATGGATGCAGTTCCCTCCCTCCCTTTTCCTTTTCCCCTTTACCCCCCACCCCCCTCCTCCTCCACATCATCACTCTTCACATTCTTCATCATCATCTTCCTTTTTTCATATTCATCAACGGCCCTTTATCATCATCACAACATTATCATTCTTCATCATTTCTTTCATTTTATCCCTTTATTTCATCCCTCCTCATCTTTCTTTTTTACCACCACCAAACCCCCACCATTTCATCATCATCACACATCCTCATCCCTCATCATCATTTTTTCTTTTTCCTTTTTCTTTTTTCTTTTTTTTCTTCCTTTTTTTTTCTTCTTCTTTTCTTCTTTTTTCTTTCTTCTTCTTTTTCTTCTTTTTTTTTTCTTCTTTTTCCTTCTTCTTCTTTTCCCTTCCTTCTTTTTCCTTTTTTTATCATTCCCCTTTTTTTTTTTTTTTTTCTTAAGGCCACCACCAAACCCTTTTCCAACCCCTTGTTGTTGTTGTTGTATGGGTTCCCAAAAAGGTTTGTTTTTTTATGTTTGTTCCCCTTTTGAATTTAAACGACATAAAAAAACCCCAAAACCCAAAATTTTTAAAACTCCAAAAATTAAATTTTTTTTGTTCCCCTGACGTATGGAAGATCAGTGGGTGTCTTGGGTTTTACGTTCCCGTTTACTTAGGGGGGTGTGTGTGTTGTGTGTGGTTTTGTGTGTGTGGTGTGTGGGTAGGGGGTGCGTGCCGGGCGTGTATGTGCATGCATGCGTGCGTGCGTGTATGTGCAAGCGTGCGTTTCGTGCGTGCGCGGGGGCGCGGGGTGTGGTGTGAGGGATCCCGGCATGCGGTTTTAAAAACCCAATTTTTCTATTCAGAAGTCAGTGGTGGGTTGGTTGGGGGGGGGGTGGGTGGGGGGGAGAGAGGAAACAGCAAACTTTTCTTTAATTTTTTGTTTGTAGGGGGGGGGAAAATTTTTTTTTTTGGGGGCACTAGGGGTTTTTGCGGGTTTAAAGTAGTGATGATTTCTGTATGTTTGGGGTTTTTGGGGAAAAATATGGGGAATCTCTATTCATTTTCATTTTATCTCATTTATCTGCCCCCATAACCCCCTCCAGGGTCCCTAGGGGGACTGCAGTGACGGAAAAGTTGCACCCGCTGGCTCCATTTGCCGCGGTTTTGGGCAAGTGCCTGGGGGTTTTGGAGAAGCTCTTCCCCGTCCATTCAGTGATGTTGTTGCCCCTTTCTTTTTCGGCCTGCTCGCCTTTTTCCCCGCACTGTTCCCTTTCAGGTGTTCTTGGGAGCCCCTCTGATCTTGTCACATGTCCATATACCATTGACTTCCTTTTCTTGGGCTGTGGTCAAGGTCTTCATACTGTTTTTTTTGTTTTGGGGGGATGGTTTGTCGGTTTCTTCGTTGGTGATGTGGGGCCTGTATTTAAAAGCCAAAGGGGGTCTTTGAGGCCTCTATCTCCAAACCCGGATCCTCCTTTGTGTAGATCTGCCTTAAAAGTCCAGGGTCGACGCATACAGATATGTGGAGATTTATCAGTGCATGCGTTTGCTTGATTGGTCCAGGAGAGATGTTTCGGTTTTCCAGATGGGGCTTGAGCTTCGCCCTTGCTGTGCTGTTGTGCAGCTTTGCGAGGATTTCGGTCTTTGAACCTTCTTCGTAATTATAGCTTCCAAAATACTTGAAGGGGATCTACAACCTCAAGTTCTTTTCCACATGACTATGGGGAATAAAGTCATGGTTTTTTTGCTTGCAAAAATGTTTTCCCATCCCCCCTCACCCCACCCCCTTTTCCCGTAGTCCCCTTTGGGCCGTGGGGGGGGACCACTGAAAATTTTGCAAAACCCGTTCCCCCACTCCCCCCCCCCCCGGGGGCCTCGTTTTTCCCTAGCAAAAGTTCTTTCCCCCTCGGGGCCGTCAGTCCACTTCTGATGTTGGTTTCTTCCCAAACGGGTTTTTTCTGTTGTTGCCTCTTCGTCTTCCCCCCTTTTATGTTCCCTTGTAGGGGCAAACTTTGGGTGCCCCCGTTAGGAAAATTTTTGAATAGCAAAAAAAAATGTAAGTTAGTTAGGTTTTTGTAACCTTTTTGGTGTGTCTGTCTGCGTTTGTAGGGGTTTTGTTTGGGCTCACCGGGTTTTTTTGTGTGTGTGTTTCTTTGTAAGGGGTGTGTGTGTGGGGGGGGAGTTTCTGTCTCGTTTTTTCTTCTTTTTCTCTGTCTGTCGTCTTTGTCTGTCTGTCTGTCTGTTTTTTCCCCTTTTCTCTTCCCCTTTTGCTCTCTCCTCTCTCCCCTTTCTCTCTCTCTTCTTCTTGGTTTGTTTTTCGTTTCGTTTCGCGCGTCGGGTTTTCTGTATATTTTATGTTGTGTCCGCACGCGCGCGCGCGTGTCAATCGCCTTTACTTATTAGAGTAAACAGAGGGGGATATAGTTATAGTAAACGCACACACACACACACATACACACACACGCACGCACACACGCACACACGCACACACATTCGCGCACACACACACACACATACACACAAAGTCCTTCGGATGAGACTATAAACCGAGGTCCCGTGTGGGAACACACTCAGAACATCTTGCGCCCACGTCAAAATCCGTTCCATGTTTCGGAAGAGTAAGCCATTGTGTGTCGGTAGGAACGCGTGACAAAGCATTCGCAACTGCAGACACACGGGGACTGGATGAAAAAAACACACATTAGTGCTTATTCCATTATCCTCGAAAAAAAAGAATAAAATAAATAAAATAACACACCACTGATCTATCTATTATTATCTATCTATCTATCTATCTATCTATCTATCTATCTATCTATCTATCATCTATCTATCTCTCATCTCTCTCCTCTCTATCTATCTATCTATAATAGATTATATTATACTAATATAATAATAATATAGCTATAATGACATATAGTATATATTAATATAATGAAGTAATGAATATAAATATTATAGCTCTTTATACTAACAGAACGCGTCTTATGCATTCCAGCTAACCCCCTAATCTCTGTTCCTCATGAAGAATAAATCCATTTTATTAGCAACAGACAGAAGTAAGCAGCACCCAGTTTTAGTAGAAGCCTCACATACAGAAGAATAGCCAAACTGCGCAGAAATATAGACTACTGTTGAATTTCTTTTATATCTTCTTTTTTTTGGGGCGGGGGGAGGTGGCGGGGAGAGGCCAGTACACTCAACATAGGATCATATAGGTATCCCAACCTGCCTAATGCAAGGTAAAGTCCGGGTCGGAACGTGTGCATTGTTGGATTTGGATTTCCCCTGTTTTGGGGCTAAACTTTCCTCCCCGTCCATTAGACCATGAGTGCTGGTCTGGGTGTTAATCTTTCGGATGAGACGAAAAACCGAGGTCCCTTGTGTTACACATAGTTATTTAGCGCTCGTAAAAGAACCCACAGCAACTAGAGAGTTGTCCCTGGCAAAATTCTGTTTAGAAAAGCCACTGTGATAGGAAAGAAAACCACTTGCAGACAGGAAAAGACAAATAATGGAGGGCGCTGCTCTTGTGCGGACCCGCTCTCTCCAAGGGAGAGCATCCCGAATCTTTCAACGCAGAAAACCCGCGACTTTAGTGGTATTATAAAAAAAATAAAAAAAAAATAAAAAATGAAATAAAAAATAAAAATATAAAAAAATAAACTGGTTAATTTTCTAAACAATGATTCCAATAAAAAAACAAGATCGTATGATGAAGCAAAAAGACATAGAAGGAAAAAGCAAAAAAAAAAAAGGAAAAAGTGCTCAGCAGCACCCTAAATTCTTCAACAGTAAGATAAAATACAACTACCACTCCTCCTCCCCAGAGAAGACCAAGTAACAATTGTAGGCTGAGACTTGGTCACTGCAGACTCCAGACATCACAAGTTCAACCGCAAGTTCCACATTGTCAGTGATTCTGAGCTGCCCCTGTGTGGCACTTCTCCCATGCCAGTGGAGAACACTTCCTACCTCCAGACATGTCCTGTCCAACACACCAAAACCTGAGCATGCAGATATCGGCCTACTGACCTGCTGCCCGATGAGGGACAAACTCTTCGGACCCCTGGAGGGGGGACCTTCATCGTACCATGGCAGCGTTTGTACAGGCCTCAGGAGTTGCTGTCTGACGTGCAACGACGAAGAAGATGGAACAAGAATGACACAAGATACACACCAGTAACAGATGAAATGCTTCGCGTACGCAGTTTCACAGAAAAAAGATTTTTTGTTTTTTTGTTTTTTTTTGTTTTGTTTTGTTTTTGCTGCCTCATCTTCTGTGACGTTCCTGTCCTGCTGTTCCCACACCGCTCATCCCAATCTCCCCGCCACCACAGCCGTAATCAGATTCGTTATGTTTCTTCCCACAGTCCACAGATACCCCAGTTTCACAGAAACAGTTTTGAGAAGGGCAAAAGACAAAAAGAGTAATAAAAGAAAAAGACGGTCTCTCTCTCTCTCACTCACTCACTCACAACACACAACACACACACACACTCACACCAAAAACAACACACACATAAACACACACACACACACTAAAAATAAAAATGGGCAACACACACACACACACCACACACACACCACCACATAAACACACACACACACACAATTGGGGCACGGGATAGCTCAGTGGTCAGACACACTCGCTTTCCCCAAGCTAATAAGGTTAAGCAGCATCAAGCCGTAGTGGTTAACCAAGTGGAATGGGTAGCCGTTGCGCGCCCTGGCTTCAGTACAGCCCCCCCACCCCCCCCCCCCCCTCCCCCAGCTTGTAAATGGTACCTGCCCTCTTTAGGGTCAGGAAGGTAAAGCAGCTGAGGGAGAGGAGATGGGCGCCATGCCCTCAATATGCTGGCCCTGAGAAGTTGAAGCTCTCTGACGCCTCGCTCCCCTAACGACTGCTAGGTTGTGGGACACCTTTACCATCTATCTATCTAAATATCTATCTATCTATACAATAATCTATCTATAAATTATATCATTATCTATTATCTATCTATCTATCTACTATCTAGCAATATATATATATATCTATATAAATATATATATATATAAATATATCTCTATATATATATATAAATATATATGTGTGTGTGTGTGTGTGTGTGTGTTGTGTGTGTGTGTGTGATGTGTGAGTGTGTGGGTGTGTGATTGTGTGTGTGTTTGTTTGTTTTTGCTTTATGTCCCTCGGCTAGAGCGCACAAGGTTTACCAATAGAGATATTTCAGTGCCGATATGCGACGTGCATCCGCCTAGCAGTCTATGAAGGTAGCCTCATTCCGATTTCGGGGAACAAGCTGATACGAAATATAATGGAATAGAAACTGTTTGACGACCACAACGATGCTAAACAGACAAAACCAAAAGACAGACGAAACACACAATGCAGACAAAACATGACAGACGGAGGACAGACAGATTAGACAGATAGACAAGACAGGCAGGTAGAAAGACAGACAAGACAGACAGACAGACCGATAGACAAGACAGACAGATAGACAAGACAGACAAGACAGACAGACAGACAAGACAAGACAGACAGACAGACAGACAAGACAGACAGACAGACAAGACAGACAGACAGACAAGACAGACAGACAAGTCAGAGAGAGACAAGACAGACAGACAAGACAGACAAGACAGACAGACAGATAAACAGACAAGACAGACAGATAGACAGACAAGACAGACAGACAAGACAGACAGTAACACAAAACACACATGTAGACAAAACAGACAGACAGAAAGACAGACAGATGGACAAGACGGACAAAACAGCAAGACAAGACAGACAAGACAGACAGACAGACAAGACAGACAAGACAGACAGACAGACAGACAGACAGACAGACAGACAGACACACACACACACACACACACACACACGGACGGACGGACGGACGGACAGCAGTCATTTTGATACACACCTTTTTTATCGCCCAAAGACGGAATGCGGCTACGTTCATGGTAAGGTAAAGGTAAAGGAGTCCCATAACCTATAAGTTCGTAGGGGAGCGAGGCGTCAGAGACCTCACTTCTCTAGGGCCAGCATATTGAGGGCAGCGCCCATCTCCTCTCCCTTGCTGCTTTACCTTCCCTGACCCTAAAGAGGGCAGGTACCCATGGAGGGCAGTTTAAAATAAAAATTTTAATAAAGGGACAAAACATCCTACTGACTGGGAACTTTAGATACAAGTGAAACCGAGGAACGAAAATAAAATCCGAAACTGACGTCTAAGGATAGCAGATTATCGTTTAATTTCACATTTAGAGGGCACCTTCTATCGTAATCTGATTCCAAAAGCGGTATGTACCTGTATTCGGATACCGATTTGGCTGCACACCGGTATTAATTTGGGGGGTCACGTAGTATCTTGTATAGAGTGCAAGTGGAAAAAAAACTGTTGGTGATTTTCACAGATTTTTTAAAGCATGAAATGATGGACTGTGCACTTGTTTTTTTAGATTGAGGACATAGAGCAATACCAGGTAGTCACGAGAAAGTTGGAAATAACCATCAAATGAGGTTTGCCTGTATTCCTACAGCGTTGACCCCGCGCATGCATATTGCGGTAAGGAAGCTAGCAGACGACAAAGGACTGAGGGGGTACAGTGTTTGCTGAAAAGTTAAAAAATTTCAAACCTACCAAATTTGTTCAAAATGACATGAGTTTTGAGTCAGAGGCTAGTCTTTCACAAAAAGTGGTTTTTATTTCTGTGGATGCCTTAGTACGTGCGGTATGAATATAAAAGTTACATAGAAAAACAGAAGGAAAAGAGTGATTTTTTAATACCGGTGTGCAGCCTGTATTTAGGTTGGCTGGTGATCTTTGTTTGTTGTTGTTTTTTCCTCCCTCCCACAGCGGTATGTAGGCTACCTACCTGTCTTTTAACACGGATTTAGGTGGGTTGGTTGTTTTTTTGTTTAATGCTTTGTATGTATCACTGGTGGTTGTTGTAGCGTAGCAATTATCATATTTTATCTCGAGGTTCGCGGCTGGTGAAATTTTGTATATCCAAATATTTTTTATATTCTTTTTGACCCACCAAGAAAGGTACCCGCATTCCGAATTCAGAAATCGTGTCTAAACACGACATTTATGTGCAAGCGCTTTTTTTGTTTGTGTGGGTTTTTTTTTTTAGGGGGGAGGGTTTTGGGGTGGAGGTGGGGGCGGGGGTTGTTTTTTTAATTGGTTTTTTTAAAATTAAAATTCATCTGTTCCTACCAGGCACATAATGGTCTCTATACTCTTCGGAAAGACGGAACGGGTTTTTAAACGTGTGTGCACAATGACCAACATTCCCATCATCCTGCCGAAGTGTATAACCTCTGTGAGTGTGTGTGTGTGTGTGTGTGTAGTGTGTAGTGTGTGTGTATGTGTGTGTGTGTGAAAACTGTTAGTTATTGCTGATTGCATGTGTAGGAGTGGATGGAATGCAAGCGCTTTGATTTGTTTTTGCAAGATATAGCGGTGTATAAATTCCATTACTTCTTCTTCTTCTTCTTCTTCTTCTTCTGTTCTACATGCATTCGCACACGATGTTTCGGATTATAGTCTCATGGGAAAGATTTTGAGGCAGTGGAATCATATCATGTGTATGTGTGTTTGTCCGTCGTGTTCGACGATGACCTCCAAAACAGCAGAGAAGGCAGCTGCTGTTTCGGAAATTGGGCAGAAATTTGATAATAGTGGAGATACCTTGCCCACAGTACATCCCCACTCTCTCGGCCAAGTGGGCATAAG
>CM054143.1:550544-555544 GCA_028751875.1 Rapana venosa | reverse complement strand
GTCCATCTTTCCAGCCCCTTGTCGAAGGCCTTCTGTAGATCTATGAAGATTGCCAGGGTCATCTTCTTGGCCTGAAAAAGCATCCTCTATAACTTGAGTAAGATGAGTTGTTTGATTTTTCAGTGCTTTGTACTGACGGAATCCGGCTTGTTCAGGGACTGGGATGCTTTCAGTCCCCAGGTAAGTTGCAGGCGCAGGTTGACGATGCGTTTCCAGGGTCTTACAGAGGCAACTGTGAGGCTGATTGGGCGATAGTGATGGCCTTGCTCTTGTTCTTGCCCTTCTTCAGTACTGGGATCATGATGGGCCTCTTTCCAACATTGGGGGGACCTGCCCACTGTTCAAGCTCAAGTTGAAGATGTCCAAGAGGCTTCTGGAGGGGCAGTGTTGCCTTGGTGTTGTATCATCTCGTTGGTGATGTTGTCAGGTCCTGGTGACTTCTTCTTCTTCAGTTTCTTGATGGCTTTTAGGAGTTTTTGGCAAGGTGATCTTGTGTTCCATTGCCTCATGACCTGTCCACAGTTCTTTTCTCCTGTCCCCTTTCTTCCTTTCTCACTTCTTTCTGTAGGGTTTTTTGGGATTTGTTATTGCTTTCTTTGGCGTACTTCTTGGCAAAGGTGTTGGCTGCCCTCTTTCCCGTCAGAGTTCTGCCGTCTTCTCTAGTGGATCTTCTGCCCCCTTTTTACCTTCATCGTTCAGGGCCTGGTTAGTCTCCAGAGCTTTGTTGTGTCTTTTCCATGTTGAGGGTTGATGTTTTCTCTCTCCAGCTCCGTCTCTTGCTTTCTTAGTTTAGTTCTCAGGTATTTTGCCGTGCTCTCTTGGAGTCTGATGTGGTTCTCCTTATTCGGGTTGTTCTCTACTTCTTCTCTTGCTTCGGTGACTGCATCGTGTGCCTGTTGAAGCTGGTCCGTCCAGTAAGGGATGTAAATCTTTTCTTGCTCCCCTTGGTATGCATTCCCTGGCTGCTGAAGGATGCTTTTGTTGAATTCCTTCACTACGTTGTTGATGTTTCGTCCCCTTTCTTGAATGTTGTTAGTCAGTTCATTTGTCCTGATGGCAAAGGGGTCCCATTTGGCCTTCTTATAGTTCCATCTTGGTTTAGGTCTGTGCCCTGTTTCTGCTTCTCCCCCTGTTGTGGGATGACGGGGCGGTGGTCACTTCCCCGAGCTGATCTTGGACTGTTCTCCCGATCCCCTGTGGATGTCATCAGTGCAGAGAGCCAGGTCCGGGGTGGTGGTGGTCTTCAGCGGCGCGAGTAGAAGGTAGGAGGGTCGGTGGGGTCGTTGACGAGGATTAGGCGGTGTTCATCCTGCCATGCCTCTACTTCTTTCCCTCGCTTGTCAAGGTGGTTGTATCCCCAACTCTGGGACCCGCTGTTGAAGTCGCCAGTGATGAGGAAGCTGTTGTCCCGGACCTGGATGGTATCTAGGGCTAGATTCTTATCATCAGGGCAGTAGTAGTTGACCCACAGTGAAGCTACTGTCCTTGGTGGTGATCTTTACTGTCTGGTACTCTGCTTCCTCCATGTCGTCTTTGATTCACTAGCGTTCAGGTTGTTCCTCACTAGTGTCAGTACTCCACCTTTTCTTCTACCTGTCGATCACTGCGAAACACCTGATAGCCGCGGATCTTTAGTGGCTTCCCCTCTTGCAGGTTGGTCTCTTGCTTAAAAACACACGTGGAAAGTTGTTACGGTAGGAAGTGTTGGAGCTCTGTTGTCTTGTTGCTGACCCCTTCAGCGTTCCACTGCATGATGTTGATGGTAGGGTCTCCTGGTCTTGCTTGGCTTGCGGCCAGTCGCATGTCCTCCCCGTCCCCTGGCTCCACAGGACGGTGAAGGGACCTCCAGTCGCTTTTGGGGGGACTCCGTTGAGGCGCGGAGCCCGGCATGCCCCCTGCCTGGCGGATCCCCACAGGGCGAGCACCATTCCCGTTAAATCTGATCTCGAAGTGTCATTAAAGGCGATAGTTGCATGGTGATGTGGTTTTCTCGGGAGCGCCGCTAGGCCATCACCTCTGACTTCAGCTCCCTTGTCCACCTTAGTCGCCTTTTACGACATGCCTGGGGATGGCAGAGGCCCTATTTTTGCAATGTTTGCTTTGCAAGCAATACCCCGGGAACCCCACGGGGGGTGCAGAACATCTTGGCACACGTTTAAATCCTGTTCCGCTTTTCGAAAGAGTAGGCCTTGTGTGGCCAGTGGAACAGATGACAAAATTTACAAAACCGCATACACACAGGGACTGGATGTAAAAAAGCACATGAGTGCTTATTCCATTATCCCCGATATAAAAGAATTTAAAAAAAATAAAATAAAAAATAAATAAAAACGCAAGTAGAAAGTTGAATAATTATGAATTAGGGACGGGATAGCTCAGTGGTCGGAGCACTCGCTTTTTCTTCCCGCCAAGGTTAATTAAGCAGCGTCAGCGGGTTACCAAGTTGGATGGTTGATCGTCTGCGCTCGCCTTGGGTTCATACAGTTCCCCCCGTTCACCCAGCTGTAAATTGGGTATCTGCCTTTTTTTTTGGGTCAGGAAAGGTGAAGAAAGCAGCGAGGGGAGGGAGATGGGCGCCGCGCCCTCAATATATGGCCCCGGAGAAGCTGGGGGTCTCTGACGCCTCACTCCCCTACGACCACATAGGTTTTTGGGAACACCTTTACCCTTTTCCCCCCCCCCTTCCATAAACAAGTTATGAAATGTATTGCAGCCCTAGATTATGTTGCCACAGTATATAATCGTCTCAAAGCTTTATAAGTATACAGTGCCAAATTATGTAGTGTATTCCCAGTTTGTGATGCTTAAGTAAACAACGAAAAATTGAATCTAAAGCGACATGGATTTAAAAATATTAGAATTTAGGAATAATAAATTCAGTTCTCAACTCATGAAGAGCAGGGCAGTAGAACATGATATGAACTTCATTTTCCTCAGAACTATGACATAACCGGCACATTACGTTATCAGTCTCCCTCTTTTTATATCTGAACCGGTGACATGCTATGTCTGATACACCTAACCTAAGTTTTGTCAACGCACTCTTTACATATCTATTCATTGTAATTCCAATGTACATTTCAATTTTATTATTCTACTTAAACATCCTATACTCTGCAAATCTATGTTTAGTTTCCATCTGATCGTGCCATTCCTGCCACCTGCAATCTATGATTCTTTGTTTGAAACTTTTCATAAACTGTGGAATATTTTATAATCCCTAATTTTCCCAAACATATGCAAAACCATAAGTATACAAACATTTTCGAATTCCTGAAGCCCAAGTCTTTTTTCCATTTCTGTCCAATCTATACAAAGTCATACATGCTTTATACGGCAATCTACTACAGTTCATTCTAGTCAATTTTAACCAATAACTGACGCATTTTACATACGAATTTAAATATAATATAGGGTACCTTCCAAGTTTACCATAAACAAAGTCATTGGGTGTTCTACTGTCTACATTCAAAAAGCGTTTCATAGCAAGTAAGTGTAACTTTTTAATCATATCGCTATTCTCAAAAGCCCATATTTCTGCCCATACTGCAAAATTTACATGCACCTGTGAATCAAATAGCTTTATAAAAATACTAAAAGAACTACAATCCATTTTATACAATGCACGAAGAATCATCAAAGCAGCTTTCTTTCCTCTGTTTACCAAATCTTGACATGCATAAGAAAAACTAAGCCTGGTTGAAAAAATATTCCTAGATATTTATATGCATTAACTATCTTGATTCTCTTTTTTCCAGAAGTCCATTGTTCATGCTTAGCAAGGTGCCCACCTTTATGAAACACAATGGTATTCGTTTTTTCCATGCTCACTTTTAATGCTAATTTCTGTGCAGCTGTGTATAAACTGATCAACAGCCTTTGTAACCATAGTACAGACATAGACAGAAAGGGACAATGTCATCAGCAAAAAGCATTATAAACAATTATGTCAAATCAAAAGGCACAATAATTTCAATAGCAAGCTCATTTACAAACAACGAAGTAATACAGGACTGAACACTTTCCCCTTTGTTTTACCCCTTTCGTACCATTCACAAAGTCTCATAAATTTGAACCATATCCTCTGTATACATACTCGTAACACATCTAAATTATTTTGTGTTGTAATCAATAATAGGTTGCAGGAATGGATATATGTACGAATAACATCACAGATGAAGATCAAGCTAGGTTTAAGGAGGATTATCGTACCATTGATCACATATTTTACTTTGTTAGCTGCAGTTCAAAAACAGTTTTCTAAAGATCAAAAATTGTATGCTGCGTTTATTTGATTTGAGAAAGCATTCGTTCGACTCTGTATCAAGAAAATTACTTTGGCCTGTGTTGTTTAAAAATAAGTAAGATGGAAACTGCATAGATGTATACAAAGTAAGTACCATGAAGTCAAAGCTAGAATAAGAAATGGAGCTTAACTATCGGAATTTGTAAATTGCACACGAGGAGTTAAGCAAGGTGATGTGTGTAGTCCTGTTTTGTTTTCATTATTTGTCAACGAACTTGCACTGGAAATGATTGCAAATGGAAAGCATGGGGTTTCTGTTGATTTGAACCGAACGTAGCCCTATTTTGTTTTCATTATTTGTCAACGAATTTGCACTGGAAATTATTGCAAATAGACAGCATGGGGTTTCCCTTGATTTGACTGAATTGTTTGTGTTACTTTTTGCTGACAATATTATCATGCTATCTATAACAGCAGTGGGTTTGCAAAGACAGTTGAATAGTTTGTATGCATCTGCAGAGAAATTAGAGTTAAAAGTAAACATGAATAAGACAGGTATTATCGTTTTTTTGCAAGGGTGGTTACCTAGCTAGACATGAACATTGGAGTTATGGTAATGAAGAAATTACAGTAGACAATGCATATAAATAACTCGGAGTATTTTGTCAACAAGACTTAGCTTCACAATTTGCATGTCAGGATTTAGTTAAAAGGGAAAGGACTGTGTAGTTATTTTTCGTGTAATTATAGTTGA